>CAJNJA010011661.1:0-13530 GCA_905231915.1 Symbiodinium necroappetens | reverse complement strand
CTCCCCTCACCGTGAGCTTTGAGATGATGTCAATGACGTTGGTGTTGCACAGCTGAATCGTGTCCCCACCTTCTGCAACATTCCCCACATGTGCCTCACTGCCGGCACTTCTCCCTTTGACGGACATCAAATGGTGTCCGTGGCGTAGTTGACACTCTCAATCCTTTCGTTTTTCCTGGATGAACTTTTTCACACCAATCCAACGTAGTTGTTTCCACCGTGCGTTCGGCAGGTCTAACCGCCTCCGCGATTCCTAACAAACATGTATCATCCGCAAATCCCACGTTTCCTAGGGCTTAGAACAGTGTCGAGACTGCGGCGGAACAAATGCAAAATCATGCTCCACCCTGCCACCCACTTTCACTGTCCATGGTCCCCAGGCTCCAATCCCAAGTTCTGTGTCTGCTCCTGTCTACGGAGACGAAAATCCTCCATTACCGCCTGATGGTAAACATGAACAAGCAGGGGGGTGGAAGGAGACCCCTCTTGCAATCCTTTATTCACCGCGTAAGATGAGGAAGTTCCACCCCATAGCCCGAGTTAGTTTGAAAATTAACATTTTCAGAATCACACGATTTATCCATAATCGTGACTAATAGTCAAAACTCAAATATGGATATATATCCTCGTTGGTATCCAAAAAATTTTTTTTGATATTAGTCAAAATCCTACTTTTTCGGCTTCTCGTTTTTCTCCAAAATCCTAGGAAATAGTCTCGTTGATTTCGGGGTACATGAGCTGGAAAATCGATATCCAGAATCCTAGGAATTCTGGATATGGTCCGGGGCCCAAACTTCGACGAAGTTTCGTTTTAACGTCTTCACAAACTTCGTCGGCTGTTGTGTGGAAGCACACGAAATGCAGCCCAAACCCGGCTGAAACTTCGACTCAAACTTCGTCGCCTAACCCTGGTAAACTGCGACACTAGGTGTCGAAATTTGGTCGAATTTTCGACCAAACTTCGGCCCTGGAGCTGTGCCGAAAAGCTGCGATTATGGATAAAATATCCTTAATCTCAGCTTTTCGGCAAGTCCGAAATATCCAGAATCACAGCTTTGTGTCAAACCCAAAATTAAGGAAAATTTGACCCCACCAACGAGACTATATATCCATAAATGAATTTTGACTAATAGTCATTTTTTGGAAAACCCGTGATTTTAACTAATAGTTATTTTTTTGCCTCGGGCTATGCGGCACCATAAATCTGGACTGAAAACCTTGTGCGCTCGTGGAGCGCCTGGCAAACTTGATAAAACACCACTGGGCGTACCCTTCATTTGCAGGAGCATCCATAACGCGCCCCGATTCACTCGCGGATAAGCCTTGTCAAAACCAAAAAGCCGAATTAACACGACCGGATCATCGGCCAGACACGCAGTGGCCTCCTCTACGATTTGACGAGTTACTTGCTTGTAACACATCGTCCACGCCTCTGCCCTTCCGGAACCCAACCTGTGCTTCGCGGAGCCGAGGATCAGTGTGACTCCCCTCCACATCGATTTACCCTTTTTGCTGCCTTTTTTTTCCAAAGTGGTACCACGAGCCCCTCATTCCAAGACTCTGGCCAAGCATTCGCTTCCATTCCGTTCGGCGCCTGCACGGCATAGCGCCACGTTTCACGACGTTAATTTGTGTGATTATCAGCTGGCTGCCGTATTTTTTTGGTAATATTCGGCCAAAAAGCATCGATGCCGGTGGCTTTACCGTTTTTCATACTGCGACAACATTCCAATATTTGTTCATCCTTTGTTTCGACGGCCAGCCAATATGGCACTTCCGTATTTGATGCTAGATTTTGCCAAACCCTGTCATTAGCCTCATTAGCCACCTCCCGATGTTCTTGGATTTTCCTAAAGTGTTCCTTCCATGCTTCTCGCTCGGCTTCAGGATCCATCACTGGTCTCTAGCAGTACTGCTAGATACTCTCTCTGCGAAAGCTGCTCATCTCGTATTCCTAATTCCTGGTTCAATGCAAAGACTCGCGCTATCCCCATCGAGATAGATAAATAGATAGATAGATAGATAGACAGACAGATAAATAGATAGTAAGGTGTTTGGTTCAGCCGGCCAGATCAGTGAGCTGCAAGTACACACCAACTCAAAACATGCCAAGCGGCCGATCTCCAAAAAATCATCTGCATCAAGTGTCAAAACATGGCTCATGGCACTACCGCACGTCCTTCAAGCACTCAGAGCATTTGGCTTAAGAAACTTTACGAGCGGTTGGGCCTCAAGCTACCTAGACCTAGCACACAACACAGTACTCCCCAGAACACCACACAAAGACAGTACAACATGCATCGACCTACAGTTCTCCTCGACTACAGGGAGGGTGAAACACTTGGGGGTCATGTAGTTCCTACCTCCCTTTCCACGGCCTTTGCCGCGGCGAGCACCCCCACTGCCTCTTCCTCGGTTCCCTGATTAATTGGTTTCCATTGGAATGGTCATGACGGCGCTGTTGTTCTTCCGCTGTGCGATGTATGAAGACTGTCAGCCGATCGCCTTCATCGGCTTCTTTGCGTTCTCGATTGTATTGGTTTATATGTGCTCCCAATCCGCGGCGCGCGTGCCACAGCAAACGACAGGTCCCCAAACTCAAGCTTAAACAGGGAGTGTCCTGGCGATCTCACGCGCCGGTTCGTATTGGAGTCCCTCCAGGACCTCAAATTGTTGGGCAGCACAAACCGAGTCCCAACAAAGAGGGCCGTGAATGAACGGCCACCACGTCGTCGCAACCGACGCCCCTCTTCTGCTGCACACCACTGCCACTGTACGGTAGCTGGACCTTCCGGCCCAGCTCGGCACCGAGGGCTTTTGCTGCTTATTTCGACAGCTGCTTGAAGTCACGGGTATCCTCGGCTTGTTTATACACTGCCTCCACCTGTGCCGAATGTTCGATAACAAACGTTGTTGACTTCTCGATCCCGTCCACATGGGTTTGCAGCGAGTTCAACTGCTCTTGTTGCTGTTGCTGAGTTGCCTTCAAGTCCCCCAGCGCTTTTTGCTAGCTCCTCGAGCTTGCGCTTTTTGCCCGCCGCGATCCCCCATGTTGGATCGCTAGGTTCCACTGCTGCACTTGAATCAGAATTGCTACAACGGTCTCGCCGAGCATCCAAACCATCAAGAAATACTTATAGCGACTGAACACACAGAGCGTCACTGTGCATCTGATCCACGCGTTTCTTCGTGTGCACGTGGCAACACGGTACCTAGGCCGAGGCGTGCAAGGCCTTGACAGGGGGACATGCCCCAGCGAAACCCGCCTATACGATGCTCACGGCGAAGGACAAGCTCGGATGTTGAAATACCAGCTTGCTTGTTAGCAGCCACAACGGCCGAATCATTACTTTTAATAAGACAAACATCCCAATCACTATTGACATCAGCAACCTTGCAAGAGTTAATAACATGCTGAACACGCAAGCGCCTTCCCAAGGCGGATGCCTTGGAGTGGATGGCATCGAGGCATTCCCAAACATCACCATAAAGGATGAGAGAAAGAGGGAAGCGACGAGGCTTACCCTAGCCATTCACGTAGCTAAGGCAGTCACTACAGATCAACATGCGGCCTGAAGACCCTCAACAGCTGCCAAAAGCTCGGCCCTAGGGACTGTCGGCCCGGAACTAAACCCGAAGACGAAGAAGGGCTGCAATCCCTGTCGCGACGATGCGACACATGCTACGCGAAGGCACATTTGCGTAAGCGACTCCTTCGGAAGGTGCCCTGAGCCGTCGGTATAAAAGCTTGCAGTCCCTGGGCGCCGCGACGTACACTCATCACAAGCCTGAATGAAAATGCCATAACGCTGAGCGATCATAGGGAGACTACGCAACAGCTCAACCGTCTCAGCAGGCGCAGCTCGAGCATACGCCCAGCGGGGGCACTCCAACCATTTATGTTCAAGTCCCGCAGGAAGTGCGCCGCACACAAGCGCAGGGTCTGTGCAAAGTTGTTCCACGGCGTCATTGTTGACGCAGCTGCCATCGTGCGCTGCCGGAAAACACAGAGTCCAGCATACCTCGCTCACGAGGATTTAACGTACGCTTATATGCAAGAGTAGACATCAGCTTCACCCTGCTGGGACATGTCAGCCCTTTTAAGGGCATCACGCTGGTAAGCACGGGTAAAATCTTCAGCAAAACAACTGCTGCTCCAATGCAGTAGAATAACATTCTGCGCACAACCGCAGGCTGCATCAAGAGTGGCCTGTTTGAGCAACTCCTGCATCAAAGCAGCCTGGAGTAACATTCTGTGCACGCAGGCTGCATCAAGAGTGGCCTTCGCAAGCAGCCGGCCGCACACCTAAGCCTTGGGCAGTCAGCGCAGGCACACGTTCAGTACAGCACATGGTCTTGCACTGAGTGTCTGGAATGACACTGGCCTGCAAAATTTGCGCAAGTCGTTTGCTTGCTGAGTAAACGCTTGGCTGCTCCGCGGAGAGTTCTTCAGCTTCCTCGTTGTGGAAGAACCAGATTCAAGGATAGGCCTGGGGCCCGGCACCAGGTGTGTCCTCTAAACATGCTAGCGCTCGCTGCACGCCTAAGACCAGTACACTGCTGCAGCGTCAAGTGTTGAAGCTCGCTACCGTGAATTGCTACCGTCAGGCACCCGAGCTGTAGCATCAGCGGGCGGCGCTTAAATGCAATAAGTGAATATCGAGCCCTACTATAACGCGACAACAAACTCCCTTCTTGACCCGCACATTGCGATGGCGGACGCAAGGATTACCTCTGACGACAATCAGAGCCCCTACAAAAATACAAGAATTTTAAATTCAAAGGCGGCGCCTGCGCAGCAGCAACGTTCACGCACTGTTGCAAGCTTGCTGTGGTGGCTGAACAAATTGTCTTATCAAAGTCGTCTGAGTCCCACTTACCTGGTGAAAGCGCTCAGATCGACTTCAAGCATCATGGAGACTTCTGGCAGCCAGATGTAGATCTGGCCCACGGCAACGGAGGGAGAAGGAGAAGAAGAAAGGGAGGGAAGGGGGAGGGGAGAGGGAAGGGAGAGAGGGACAGGGAGAGGAAAAAGGGGATGGGGGGGGGGGGGGGGGNNCGCATTGAAAAATCCCGAGCCAGCAACCTCAACTTTGGCAAGAATCGGCCGAAAGAACAGCAAGGTTCACGCGAATAGAGCAAGGCGCTGCGTACACAAGCATGCAGATCTCGAGAGTCAAGTGTGCCATGTGTCAAAGCTTTTGACTCATGCTTAATTAAGCAAAGTTGACACACGTGGCCTGATCTTCTCCCGCGCCTGGCCTAAGTTAAGGAGCGGTCGGTACCAAGCACGTTGCTCCACTCCTCGGGGCACCATGTTTTGTAGGCCCGCATCAAAGCACATTCGCTTTGTCCTGAAAAAGCTTCACGCTTGCTTTCAGTGCAGTAGGCTTAACGGGATTTAGGCCCAGGTTGACGACGACAACGTGGCGTGGGAAACATTGCTCGGCGGCTGGATCCTTGAGTGACAAGTGGCACTCAAAACCGCTGGCAATCAATGCAGGATTTGCTGGATGAACGAATGCAGGTCATGTCCTAGCTTGCCAGGAATGATCAAGGCAAAATAGGACCCACCTTGCACAAGAAGCGGTTGATCGAGTTGCAAAGCGCGACTCTTCGGCACCTTGGGATACCTGATCTGACCTTAGCACCTTCAGCATGGCCTCAACGGGCAATGCCAATTCATCAGGATGACGGATTGCAACACCAGGGCTTGTTGTGGTGCTTTCCCGCTTCGTACGCTGATTCGGCTGCGCAGCGACACTAGCATGCATTACCAAATGTTAGGTCCTGTTAGGTGAGCTAAGCGGTTACGCGCCCTGCTGGATAAGCTCCAAGGTTGTGATTGCCTGAGGTTCAGCAGCATAGAAACCATGCAAGCACCGTCTGCCGAGCGCAGGTGACCCCGCGGGGAGGTGGTGCTAGTCGATGTGTACAGCGACACATCGGCCACCCAGATGCGTTCGTGTTTCAGCTCGGTCTGGTGGAGTCGGCGGTGAAGCCCTCTGGATCCCCTGAAGTTGATGTTTGCCTGAGCATACGGGGCACGCGGCCCCCGGCTCAAACCACCAACCAACTACCAACACCGTGTCTTGGAAAAGGAGCAGCATCACGAGCATCGGCAACACGAACATCCCTGTCATCTCGTCGCTCCAACAGCCGCGGTGCAGTCTTCCTCTTAACACGGTAGCGCGGCTTAAACGGAGGACCATTGCAAATAGTTCGTGGCAAATTGGATGCTCGATCTTTCCTTCGCCACTGCCGAAAACACAGCACACATGTGATGAACCCCCCATTGTCCTTCCCTGCGATTTTTCCCACTCTCCGGTTCCACGCAAGCGAATGTCCCCCTTTGTTATATTTGTTGTGCAAGTCATACTAGCATCCAGTCTTGCAAAGGCCTGACTCCACCCCTCACCCGAAGCCCAGTGTTCTGGAGGCGCATCTTTGTGTGCACATGGTTGAGATGTAATCTTCAATCTGATGTGCTTCATACGTGCCACAAATTTTCCACACTTCTTGCACTAAACGCCAGGGTTGCCAACTCTGGGTGCAAGGAGATGTCCATTCTCAGTGTATTCACCAGCACCGACAGGATTGTCATCTGGTACGGGCTCCCGAATACGCAGTGATTCCTGATGCGCGCGCTCCCCCTCATGAAAAGACTTGATGTGCTTCTGCCAGATGGTGACCAACATACAATGTAGTGCGACAGCTTGTACGCTTGTCAAAGTACACGCAATGGGAATAATGCCTGCATACTTGGTACAAACAGGAAGAGCAGCAACATCCTCAGTCAACATCGCAGTGAAAAACATTCTGTCATTCGCGCAAAGAGGGCATTCCCAGGAGACATGCGAAACTGTTTGTTGAGCACCGCAGGCGCAAAGTTTGGCCCCCGTTCGGCGTTTGTGTCTCGCAGTCCTCTCGTTGGTAAGCAAACCACCAGCAAACAGTCTACGCAGCACTGACAGTTTAGCACGCGCATCCCCAATATAGGGCCATCATGCTCCATCCCCTCATCACCATCAGGATTGCTTTGAGAGGCCAACTGCCGCAACTCATCGTGATATTGCATCGTTCTGTCAATACCCACATCATGTACATCGCAATAATGTTGCACGTGTTCGGTAGAAACCAAAGACCACAGTCGTGACCTCCACATTTCACGTAAGTCATGTGCCCATCTCTCTTCAGTAAGTTCACGGTCAGTCAGAAGCTCATGCACTGCAGTAAGAAAGACGGGGTCACCACAGAGCTGTCGAAGACGAATTGTCGGACCATCATGCTCATGACCATTACAACGTTTTCTCATCTCGACGGCAAAGTCGTGTTGCCTCATACATCGTGCCAGGGTGCCAAGGCCATGGTATTTGCGCCCAAACATCGGGTCCAAGTGCGCTACTCATGGAGTAGTATAATCGGCCTGCCACATCGTACGCATGATGGTAGAGCGTACCTTTTTGAGCTCTTCCTCAGCAGCCTGAAAGGTGCGCGTGCCCTGCGCGTACACAGCCTGGTTTTGTGTGGCAACCAGCATCTTGGCTTTGCGCTGCCAATGCAAGGGAATGTGTTTCAAACGCGTGATTATTCCTTTCCACTTATCAAGACGCTCCTCCTCGACCTGAGTGGGCCCAACATCCGAAGCCTGAGATTTGAAGGACCCTCCAACTGAGTTTTCCGCATTTCCCAGTATTAGGAAACCTCTGTAGACAAAAATGACACACCAGAGTATCCCAGTTGCGCGGCGGCGCAGGTGGAGGTAGCTCCTGTGCGCACATCAGTCTTGACGGATCCCTGCGGCTCACAGTCTGCTTGCCCCGAAGACGAAGACGGATCTTGAGCCTGTTGGGACGCTCATGCACCGTCTTGTTGCCTGCAAGAACAGCGGCAGGCTGAGTAGCAGGCAAACGGCTGGAAGCCTCTTGAGCCCGCTCGTCTGCCCGATTTTGCCGTTGTCTAGCCAAAACGTTTCTCTGAGCCTCAGGAAATCTGGAGCAAGGACCAGTATGTAGCTTCAGTGATCGGCCGAACGTCTCACGACTGCTGTGCGGACACTTGTACTTGCCATCCTGTCCGACCCCGCAACCGTAAGCGAGTTGCGCGCGAGCCCGTGCCTTCTCAGCTTTCTTTTCTGCAGGGCATCCAGGAGCATGACGAGCCTCCCAAGTGTCACTGTGGTCCACAGCTCTGTACTTCTTAACCCACGCTTGAACTGCACGATGCCATTCCGTGCCGTCCTGATCTTGACCCACCGCAATCAATCTGCTGGGCCAGGTCTCACGGGGCTCCTCGATGAGTACGCGGAGCTCATCCAGTAGTTGCCACAGTTGATGACGAAGCTGGCGCCCTCTCTTTTTGGCAAGGAGCTGGCTGTCTCCGTGAATCCAAGCAAACAGACACTGCTTCTCAAGTGGCGCGTCGGATTTGCTCGCCAAGTGGGCCAGAAACATGAATTTTTGCTTCCCTGTCAAACAGCGCATTGTGTCCATGTCCACGGCTTTCCAAGGATCGCTGAGTGTTGGTTTGTCCTGCCGCACTATGCAGGCGTTGGTGCGTGAGCTCAAAACACTGCGATTTTGAAACAGCTGGTATTGCCGAAGGTCAGTCGCACTCACAGGTCTAGTCTCACTGCCATACAAAGGGCTGGCAAACACCGTACTGCAGATGAGTTTAGTTTGAACTTTTAAGGGTCCAAGCCAAGCCGCGGGAGCAACCTGTGCTTGGTGTCAAACATAATGTTACCTCGTGATTATTAAATGTCCCCTCAATTGAGCGAAACTCGGCCTGCACGCAGTAGTAAAAAGGTCCCTTCAATAGAGCGAAACTCGGCCCTGCACAGAATAGTTCGGATGATTTAACATTAGCCCCCTCAATAGTGCTACTGTCCCGTCCGGCCTTTATTTTTTTTTAAACGGGTATACCACTGTAATACGAGCTGCTATGCTACTGTCCCACTACAGCCCGGACCCCCAAACAAGTTCGACCCCAGCCCCCCCCCCCAAACAAGTCAAAATCCTCAGTTCGTTTAAAAACAACCCAAGCGATTCCGGATTCCAGGTTGTTTGGGGGAGGGTTGAGAATCAGTAGGTCACATTAACGCCGCCTTGATGGACACCCCAAAACTTGAGCGACTTTGAAAAGCCCTTAGGTGGAGTCCCATCCAGTTGAAGCCGCACGGTTTTTCCAGGGTGCACTCGTTCTCTCCACTCCAGGAGCACTTGAGCAGCTAAAGATTCTACTTCACAATATTGACTGTGCCGGCACAAAGCGGTTGTGTCGTCGGCGAAATGGAGAATAAAAGATTGAAAAATGTACCATATCTCGAAAACCACGAAGCCCCGCGACCACTTCGGCGTCCAAGCCCTGTGAGGCGAGCTGCTCCACAACCAGGTTGAACGCCTGCAGGTTAAACGGAACCACCTCGTCACCGGACCCCGCAGCCGCAGTCCCCCCCTCCTTGGCCTTGCTGGCTCCTTCCTTCCACCCCGCCCAAGCCTCCTCCAAACGTGCGCGGAACTCAGCTTGAGTGAACACCACCCACTGCCGTTGGACCTTGTCCTTTCCAAAACCTTCGCGGTCGCGTTAGCCAGGGCCTGCACATTGCGAAGCAGACTTTCCAGGGAGTCAACCCGCGACGGGACAGGCCGCTTATCGGCCATGCTACCAACTTACCAAGAAGCTGAGCAATGCGGTGATCGGTATGGTGTTGTGAAGCTAAGTTGGTGTCGACGGGAATCCTGGTAGAGGATTCGAGATCCGACCAAAAGACCTTCGTGTATGTGAGTGTACGCTGGTGCAGGCGCCACAGGACGCAAGCACAAAAGATGATGTGTGGTCGATTTCGAGGTGTGCGGAAACCCGAAAAAACGAAACAAAGCAAACACCGAAAACAACAAATTCACGACAAAAGGACGACACGGCCAACGGCCGTTGATGCGCCAGAGGACGCTTGCACCGGAATGTGGTGGGGAGTAAAGTTCTTTAGGGGTTTTAAGGTTTCTTCCTAAGGCAAAAGCGAACCGACCTAGGGATTTAGGGGTCTAGGGTCTTTTTTCCCCGCGCATTGGAGCAATTAGGGTTTGTCCTCAACCAGAAGGGGTGTCAAGTGAACCGAAAAGGGTTAGGGTTTAGGGCCTTTTTTTCTTGCCAAGAGCACGCATAAGCGCTAGCAGGATGCCGAGAAACGGAGAGACACCAAAGAATCCGAGAACCCGAGAGACAGCAGAGAATCCGAGAACCGAGAGACAGCAGAGAATCCGAGAACCGAGAGATGGCAGAGAATCTGAGAACCGGGAGACAGCAGAGAATCCGACAGGCCGAGAGACAACACAGAAACCGAGAACCGAGAGCCTTCAAGCAGGCAACCTCCCAGTAATCAAGGCCAGCAGCGTTGTGACTGGCCATTTTGGACAAAGCTTTGCGTAATGGACGAGCGCTGAGCGGGGACAAAGTCAACGGTTGAGCATCCCGCAGGAGATGCTCGTAGAGAGCAGCGAAAGAGTCCCAAGACGGGATAGTTTCGCCCTCAACACGTTTGAGGATGGGCATCCAAACGTCGCGCATCAAGGCATCAATTCCGTTGGGACAAGCAGTGAAGGAATCACCGTCCTTCAGGAAAATTGGGAGCATCTATAGGGGTGATTAAACCATTTAAACGTGTTAGGTTTGTGCAAATGACAGTCAAGATTGCTTTGTTCGTGCCATTTGTTGATGGCTTCATAGTCACGTTCAGCGCTGATCTTGTCAGCAAGCTTTTGTGCATCGTCACGACACACAAGCACCGAGCTGACGTCAAAAGACTGGCCAAGCAGAGAAGCGCGTTGTCTGGCGAGCTGCCATAGATGAGACAGGCGCTGCAGCCAGACACCAGGAGCGCACGGCAACAGACGCGAAATCTCTTCAAGTTGGCGACATAATTTGACACATCGAGTGCAGATTTAGAACAGAGAAAAGCCTGTGCGACATGGGACAAGACCGGAAACATGCCAGTGGTATTGTTGGTATGCAAATGGGGACGCTAAAGCTTATAAAATGAGAAAAAGCATCTGGCAAAAAAACTTGTCGTCGTCATCTGAAGGGACAAAGGCAGCCGCCGGAAAGCGCTTGGGACTTTTGAGCTGAACATGTGTCAAATAAACTGCTCCAAGTAGCAAATCTGCACAAATGGCGCGATGTGGCGGGATTCCTGTGCAATCCATGACGCGGTAACTCTGCCAGGCAGAGGCCGCCGTCTTATTCAGGAAAATGGCATCGAGCCTGCGGCCAGAGCCAACAGCAGGATAGTGAGTGGGATCACGCTTGCAGGCGGCCACCGCCGCGTCAAGCCAATTCCCACGAAGCACTGCTTCATGGCAAGAGTGAGAGTCCTGCGGCTGACGGTTAGAATCACCGAGGATGACGCAAGGAACATTGGCACGTTTGGATGCTTCAGCAAAAATTCCTTTTCGGCATGTGCGGAAGTGTTGCGGGTATAAATACCGGTCAACCGTAGACAACTATTATGTGCACAGCACGGCCTGCAGAACCATAAGCAACGATGCAATGGAGCCAGCGACCTGTATGCCACAAGCGCTGTCTCACTTCGCAGTCACGTACAGCCACAATTTGCGCCGGGACATGCGTTTTGAAGGCCACGCCACCTGAAACCGTATTGAAAGCGGTGCGAGCATTACCGGCACACATAGCCATCGGAGGACCGAAAACAGCACTGTATCCAAGCGGCTTAAGCTTAGAGATCACTGCCCCAGGACTGGCAGAGAAATGACGGGTTTCCTGAAGTGCGATTGTGGTCGAGTTTCGATGGTGTGGGAACACGCGTGTGTGGACGACTTCGAGGTGTGTGGAAACGCGAAAAACGAAACAAAGCAAACACCGAAAACAACAAATTCACGACAAAAGGACGACACGACCGGCGGCCTTTGATGCTCCAGAGGACGCTCGCACCGGAATGTGCTGGGGAGTATAAAGTACCTGGGTCGGGTGCCCATGGTTGTGCAGCAGCCTAGCAGCCTCACGTCGTTTCTTAAATTTTCTGCTCGTGTTTACGGCATGTTGCGACGGTATTAAACAGCCTGTTGCTGCATTCGCATGTTCGCTGCGCCTCATCGCTGCCACGACATTGGCTCTCATGGTCTCATGGGCCTGGCACGCCGTGACATTGTCCCCTTGTTTGGAACATTTGCTGCACGCGAGATTTGCTTCCATGGTTCTTCGGCAGTAGTTTTGATGCCGCTCCTTTTTGTCTTCGAGATTTTTGGGCGTGGTCGCTCCTCTGTCGATCTGCCAACCACATGGACAGTGCCAGTGTGTGTTGCCTTGTGGCTCACTGCGGGGCCGTTTCGTGCAGCCGCCTTCGTGTTGAATGCGTTTTTGCATGAGCATGATAAGCTTTCCGCAAAGTTGGCATTTGAGGTTGTCCAGCACGTTGGCTGTGCAATTGCCTTCGTGCACGTCTCTTTGTTTACGGTCTTTGAACTGTTCGCCGCATTTACGGCATGGTTGCGTGGTGCCCTGGACTTCCTTGTCTCCCTCACATCCGTTTTCGTGGGCACCGCATTTACGACCATGTTTCCGCATTTTCTTGCTTAAGTGCGATCAACTGGTGTGGGGCCGCCCATCGAGGACTGTGTGCGCCGACTTGGCCGCGGCTGCATTTTTGGCAAGTTTATCCGCCAACTCGTTTCCTGCTCATGTGTGCTCTCTGAGCCGCCGCCACCCAATTTCGCGAGAGCGCTTGCATGTTCGTACTGCGCTTGACGGTCTTGAATCAGAGTGCGATAGCTTGATGCAAGGATGTCTGTAGTTCTGTACGAACTCGGGCGGCAGGCGCGGATATCTGTGGAGCACACCATTTCTCGGCAGGGAGAGTGGCTTTAAGTGCCGAAAGAAGGGCAGGAACAGCTTTCTTCGGGAGCTCGGTCAGACTATGCTCACGCTTTAATCCGAGATAAAGTTCTTTGAGAACAGTGAATCCGAGTAGGACTACTCGCAGCGGCTGAGACAACCTATTGACATCATGTCGTAGGTCGTCCACCGAACCTTTTGAGACCTGCATCTCCTTCCACCCTGGGGTGCGAGGTAAGGGGGGGGCACCTGCGATCGAAACCACTAGTGACACCAGTGGCTTGAAAGAGCATCTCCGCATACCACGGCTCGACTACGACTCCTGCTACCGACTGCTATTGCTACCACCACTACGACTGAGTTACCACTTCCACTTCTACTGCTACTGCCACGGCTACGGCCACGGCTGCTGCTCCTGCTGCTTCTGCTGCTACTACTACCGGGGTGGCTTGCCTGCTTACTTGCTCGCCTGCTTGCCGACAAGGCACGAACGAACATAACATGAAACAAACTGTCGAACGAAAAGAACAGAACATGGTGACACCGAAAAAACTAGTGACTAACTAGTGAACTGTAGAGACTACGCTGCGGATACAACTGCTTCCCAAAACCAACACCAGGATACAGATACTCTGTATCCACAAAATATCATATTCAGCGAAGTCGCTCGGGAGTGATGTAGCC
>CAJNJA010011660.1:0-13530 GCA_905231915.1 Symbiodinium necroappetens | reverse complement strand
TCCACGCAAAAACGACCAACCTTGCAGCGCGCGCGCTTACAGGGCGTCGGAGCGTTGTTGTTGTTGTTGTTGTTGCTGTTGTTGTTGTTGTTGGCACGCGTCGCTGCGACCTTCGTTGGGTGATGGTGGGTTGTTAGCTGTTGCTGCAGCGTGATTGATCGCTACAAGCAATACCATCATACGGTAATTGCTATAATCATAGACAGTCGGTTCGCTACGCAAGCAGCGCGTTTGTTTAATCTTCAACCCACCCGGGCATGTGACGGCACTGTTTCGGCAGTGCCTCGCAACCTGCTGGGCCTAGTTGCCGCTGAGTGCCGTGCAATAACCGTGTACCCCGCTCTTCCGAACTTTGGACCAAGACTCGGAAAGAGATTCCTGGTGCCGAGTTGGGCGGCCTTGCTGGGAGGGAATTGCGGCAGGCGCAGCCCGCGATGTCCGCCAGACCCACGCAAAGGCACGGGCACGTCGGGTTGGCTGACCTCCATGCCAGTGAGATGTGCATAACACGCATGTTCGACACGCTCTTCAGTGAACTCCACCCAAAGTCTCGGGCGTTGCTGTTGTGGGAAACGGTCGATGCGGGAAGCGTCCGTTCGTCCGGACGAATGCCGACATTCAGTGCCAGACGAACAGTTCCGAGCTGGAGTGCCGAGTCATGCTGCTTCTGCAATTTTCAACTGCTTGTCTCGCTCTGACCCTGTGGTGGAAACTTCAACGTGCCTGGGCCATCGCTGAGCCCCAGCAGGAGTTCTCGCCCAAAGAGTTCCCGATTTGGCAATGTTCAGCCGATCCCAAGCGCTAGTGCGGGCACAGGCATCAAAAAAATTTGATAACCACCCATACTCGCTCCTACCCGAACGATAACACAATCCCGCTTTGCTCGCTGTGAGCCGGGACGAGGACGATTGTTGCAGTCGTGGGAAGGAGTTACGGTTTCGGCGGAATGTTTGGGCATGTCGTGGCCGAAGGCTTGGTCCCTGGACATTGTTTGGATGGTGAATGTAAAGCTCCATAAACATCCGCATATGTCCACACACAAGATCTCATATGTAGAGAATAAATTGTCATTCGTTCGAACTAGTTGGATTCGTTTTTATGCTCTGCACCAGCACCAGCTATCTATGGAAAGCAGCGCAGTGGCAACCATGGTAACATCCATGGAAGCCACCGACGGCGTACATGCAGCGTGTTTGCGCAGATGACTGCCGGGTCCTCAGCAGTTGGTGCATGCTACTGCTACCCGACATACACTTTGCCAACAAATCGGTTGCATGATCACGAGGCCAGGGCTCGTCGGTCTCAATGGCTCAGTCAAGCTGCGCGATACCTTTTTCTTGTTACCGTCATGGCTGGCTTGTGTGGGTTCGGGTTCCTTTGGCACGTGCACAACGGCCCACTGCAGGGCTACACAGATGCTTGGCATGTATCTTTGTCGGTGCGATGTATTTGCTTGGCAACGGCTGGAACGTAGCCCTGCATGGGTTGATCTTCCAAGGATGATGTTTCCGCGACATCAAGTGATCAGAATGTCAACATGCTCGAGCAGCAGCTGCGGAAACTGCTTGCGAGCCCGAGCATCCCTGCCACATCGCCGATCCTTTCGCCAGCCCATGCTGGCGGTGAATCGACGTCAGGCAAGAACCCGGAGCTCGTAGTTGTTCCATCTCAAAGTTAAATTTTCCAATGTGACTGTGTGACATTCAAGCGAAAGCCCTAAAGGCGTCGCAGCGAACTCCGGCATCTCAGTCGTTTCTGGCATGCCGCACTTTGCAGCAGAGGGCCCGCTTGATGATGTGGGCGCCCTTCCGGCGCCCCACGGAGTCGCAGTCGGAGACAGCGCCGGCACCGGTCTAGAAGCTGCCGGCGCGGACTTCGATCCATCCGACGAGGCCGGGAGTGGAGGCGACAACGACTGCCACGACACGCATCCGAATGCTGACAGTGCTGGCCTCGGATGTTTTGCAAAAATTGTCCCAGCATAGAACATGTGGCCCAGGGCATCACAGGCCGGGAAGCCTGATAAAGCCTGACTCCATGATAACGTGTGGAAGTCGAGCCGGGGTGAAAAAAAACATGGACAAGAAAAGCAAGGGTTTTGCTTCCAGCAGTATGGTTTTGGTGCGACAGGAATCGTGACGCCACCCGGTTTCCAGGAAAGGAGTCACTGTTGTATGTGCCGAATTCAGATATTTACTGATAGCTTAGGTCCGGATATGCTGCACGTGGTCTTCGCTTCGGATGAAAATCAGGTGGAAGGCGCTCACTGCAGCAACGGTGGTCGTGTGTCCTTGCCCGGCTTACTCGCTTTGCTGATGAAAGGTGTTCAGGCAAGTGTCGCTTCGGTGGTGTCCGCAACGGCATCCCCAGACGAACTGACCATTCACATCATTGTCCAAGCTCGATCTCTCAACACCTTTAAGGACATGGGAAGTTGGTTTGAAACGATCGGCAAGGTCAAGAGTGACAGTTCCAAGTCATGATTCGTGACTTGGACAGGAGCGGTTCGGTATTCGTCCCGAGTGTCACGCGACAGTCAGTGTGACCGGCGTCTTGATCAAGGTCCATTCTGCCACTAAGCTTTGCCAACAGAGGTGTCGGGTACGAGTCATTCGTAGTCCTGCTGCCCAAGGTAGAAGGCCAACTCATCGAGAAGGCAGTGGCGAAGGTTTCGTCAAACTTGCGCAAGGAGCGGTGCTAGGGTAGCCGAGCATTTGAGTAACCTGCGGCGGGCAGAAGCTTTGCTTTCAGGAGCGGGGAGCCATTGACACACCGGAAAACTTCGCCAGGTTTTATATGCATTTGATCTTGGAAAGAGCAGCCAAGGCCTCAGTGTTCAAGGCAAGAAGGTGCTGAGTTGCCGGCCAGCTCCATGAGGTTGTCATCTACTTGGATGCAGATACAATTGTCCAGGCCGGGTGGGTGGGGTTGCTTCACGGACTGGGAATGAGTTGGGCATCTCATTTGAATGGGAGTGCGCAGCTTGCCGTGTAGCCGGCAAGCCGGCAGGCTGACTTAGCTGAGCTACGCAAACAGCTGCTGGCCAGTGGGAAAACGATTGGCTTCGTAGCGCGCGAGAATGAGGACTGACCCGATATGGTGTCAGGTAAATTATTTCAATAAGCTGCTTTATGCTTGTGTTGGCAGGGTGTTGCAAGCGTGTGCCAGGTCAGAATGGACAAATTTCTCAGAAAGCGACTTTCCTGGTTTTGGACAGTGCTGCCGGATCGGGAGGCAGACGAGAGAACACGAGCCAAGCAGAGGAAGATGGGTGGGCCAAAGGTTCGGGGGGGGGGGGGGGGGGGGCGGACAGCAAGCCTGCAAGTAAAGACAGGAGCATCCACCTGGTGATAATGTTGTGCCGTTGGGTGGAGGATGTCAGACGTTGATTCGGCCGAGGCCCAAAGGTTGCAGCGCGCAGCTTGGGGCGAGCTGGAAAACGTTGCACGGCTCTCGGTTGCCAAGGAAGCGCTCTTGGTCCTGAGGATATTGCCTGCCGAGGATGTCCCTCCAGGCGTACAACGTGGGAGTCTTCGCAGTCAACCTCCAGCGCTGGAAAGACCAGCAAGACTCCCGGAAGCCGCTGCAGACCGCTGCAGCTTCACATTCGAGGTGAAAGCGCGATAGACAAATTGAGATAGATCGTTCCCTTATAGAGGTACAGTAAGCACGTTGAAGCTCCTCGTCGCAGTGTTGCAGTGACGCCGGAATGCTCTTCAGCTCTGCCGAAGGGGACAGGAAAATGGGTGCGCAAACGAACTATGGGGCAGAGTGGCTGAAGTGAAATCAATCGGGCTGGTTGGGCAATTTTCCCTGCTTCAGCCAGGACAGGAAGTAGAAGCGCGGAGAGAGTAAGACACACTTTGAGGTGCTCATCATATAAGGGTGTTGTACGGCATTGTTCAGTTTCCCAGCGATACAGGCAGGATCAGGCAGGCCTTGGTTTGTTCATGGCCGCTGAGTTTCTCAAGGGTTGGTTAATGTAGGAGAAGAGGCAGATAGAGAACAAGCCGGAAGGTAGGGCCGGTGAGATGCATCTACGTCCGGTGGTTCTAGCAGCACCCGGACAAAGCGCAGTTTCACGCCTGGGGGGACGGCCGGGTGCGCAAACTCGCCGAGTTGGTCGGGGCAGTGGGTATCAAGCACCATTGATGGTCACAGCCACGTGCATGTCCAAGAACGATGCTGCGAATGATGGAGAGATGGACGGGCTTATGGACAGTGTGGTCACATTCAGGACAGGGATCATGTCGAAGGAGAGTTGACTCCTACTGTTGGGCCGTGTTTGGAATTGTAATTGTAATGTTCCTTGATATCTAATTTCGGTACACTGCGGTCCGACACCCCGATCTTCAATGAACTTGCAAAAAAAGACGAGGACAACCTGCAGACTCGTTCATTCTCGATACTACTTTGGAAAAAATGCCTTCAGCCACTAAGAGCTGGGAAAGAGCGCGACACGAAGCCGAAGCCTTCTGATTTGAGGCATGTGGTGGAGAGGGTGGAAGAGCTTGTCACGCAGCACAACCGCTGTGGCGGCAAGCTTTGGGCTCCTCGGATTCACGTGTTTTCATCGTTGGAAGGAGGCTTATGTTTTGCATTAAAGGCTTCACAAGGAGTCACTTCCTTGTTGCAAAAAGTTCCACACAAAGTGTGTTTGCATGCATCCACGGCTTTCTCTGGCTTTCAGAAGCAAAGCAAGTCAATCACACGGAAGATTGCACAAGTGTGTCTGTTTGTGCGGGGGTTTGTGCGCGTGCGCATCTCTCCCTCTCTCTCTCTTTCTTTCTGTCCTGACGTCAATTGTAGCGGTGAGAGCAATCATAGGTTGGTGGCTCTCAGCCGCCTTTGCTGCTGGCATTTCTCAACCTCAAACAGGCAAGCATTGAGCCATTCGTTTCGCCACTGGTTCCCCGCGAACATTTTCTTTGTTGTTATTTGTTTACATGCACGAAGGGAGAGGAAAAAGACTACATCGTCTTTCCGGCCGAGTGGAACTACGGAGATCTGGGTACCAGCCACAGAACGAGTGTAGCAGCAAGGTTGGCGCAAGGCAGTAGAAGTCCTGTCTTCCAGGTTGGCGCAAGACCATGAGTGCAGCAAAGCTTCAAACAAAGAAAGTGCTGCATTGGAACGGCAACAAAAAGCCGTGGAACACTGCCTCGCTCTGAGCAGTCTGGAAACGAGCTGGCCTGCAATCAAATTTGATGCTGTCTAGCCGTCTAGCCAAGGATGGTCTCTACAGGGAGATGTGGTTACCACATCGCCAGGGCTTCTATTCTCTGCTGAAGCCGTACAGTGCAAGCGCAGACGGGGGCTCCACTCAGAAGTCGGTAGCCGAGCCAAGCCCAGACCGAGAAGCGGAGCCAGTGCAGATGGTGCTAAGGCCACCGGACGCTGGATCGACGGCACCGAAACCGAAAGCGAAAAAGAGTGGAGAGCTGAGAGACAAAGAGATCGCTTTCGAGATGTTCTCCCGTCTGACTTTTCATCAGGCGGCCCCGCTGTCACCACGACCCTTAGCCCCGAAGAGCAAGCTGCCCGAGAAGCTTGTCCTTCGGTGCCGCCGTCAGCTTTGCCTTCTCCTTGTCGCAACTAACCCCTATCTCCTCCCCATCCTCCCGGCATAGATTGTGTGTATGTGTGTGTGTGTGCAAAAGTCTTCGGCAGGTGCGGCTGCTGGATGAGTGGGTCGAAGCAGGTCCATGCCTTATGCCCTGTGCCTCTCTAGATTTGCGGTCCACTATGAATCGCAGCCTTTTGCACGTAGAAGCGCGCAGCCCGACATCGGACCACAGCCAACTTGATGGTCCGGAGAGGGCACGAGCCAAATTCAAGCCAATCCGAAATTACCGATTCAGGACGGTGCCGTCTGGCAGCGCGTGCCGGAGAAATAAATTGGGTTGGAAGCAACGGCATGCGTGTGCGCTCTGCAGCGGTAGAGCCGCCGCGACTCCCTTGTACATTGGATGTGGGCTGCTGCCAACACATGACCTAGAGGAATATAGAAGATCCGGTGACTCTACGAGGTGCGAGTTGTGTGATGGGCAAGTCCTACGGCTGTCTGGATCCGCCGAAGGCGGATGGGATGTCGTGTCCTCAGCGAAATATCTGGTTAGTGGGTGCAGGTTTGCTCTTGCAGTCTAACTTGCCGTGGGGCCATGAGCTTCGCAGCGCACGCCACATCACGTTGGAAAATGCATCGGCCAAGGTATGCGATGGCTGGCTGTGCCGGCCTGTTCAGCGTGTCCGCCGCCCTGGCACAGAAACGACGACACCATGAGTGTCGCAGAGTGTCGTCGTGTGGTAGGCGGGATGTTGTCTTCAGAGGTCCGGCAAAGCCACGGTTTGTGGTGTTGGACGGACGAAATGCGAGCCCGGAGCAGTTCCAAAGAGCGCTGACTGTGGGCCTGAAGCCTTGGTCGGCCTTCAAAGTTCGTGTCAATGTGGCGCTACAGTACGGTCTTGCCCCTCGCTTGTCCTAAGGCTCATGATTTTAACAAGCTATTTTACAACCAAAAAAGATTGGCAGCGGGGCAAATACGTCAAGCCGACATTTTCCAAAATTCAGAGTCCTGGCGGAACACCAGAGTCAAATCGCATCATCGCTCAACTTCCGTTTGCTGACATGTCACAGCCTGACCTGAGGAAGCTTTACCAGACGGCTGTGACCAACGGCCTCAGTGTGAGCGTTCTGTATGATGTGCTTCCGCAGGAGTTTCTTGAGACTCTGCTGCAGCTTTCGTTCAACGGCTGACCTGTCACGGTTTGTGCTGTGAGATTCGTAACACCCTGAGGATGCGTATGCCAGCGAGCGCTTCCGGTTTGTGCAAGTCAATCTCACACAATTTGACAAAAGGTGCTCCTGCAACGGCCAGCCAGCCCCGCAACCCATGTCCAAGTTCAACGCAATGACAGGTATGGGGTCAATGATGTGCGCTACTTCTTTTTTGAGAGGTTGGTGCAGCAAAACCGAGATTGGAAGTATATCTTTATCGCCCCATGTCGGCACGTATTTCCGCATTTCATCTTGTTTCTGCAGTGCAGCTGGTGAGCAGCTGGCTGGCCTTTCATTCTAGTACTCCGGGCATTGTCACTTACCATGCTCACTGGACAGGTTGATGCATTCGACGTGAGATCGGGCATGAATCCATGCACTGGCATGCAGCCCGGCAAGATCTATGTCGGAGGTGAGCAAGACAGGCCTGTGGGCTCGAGCGGGTGTTGGTGTGTTGCTGCGATGAAACTTTTCCATCCTGCTCTCCCCGCGCAGATAGGTAAAGGACGCATGCCTGGGTACGACTAGCATGATGCGTACAAGGATATGAAAAAGCTTGTGATCAGCGCACTTCCGCTGCGAATCGCAGCAAAGGTAAGAGGCTTAGGCTGACCTGGCAAACTTCAGCGGAGTCGTGGGTGGGTTTTGGGCCCTTGGCTTGCAGGCTGAAGAAGCACCCGTGGATGAAGGCCCGCTTCCAGAAGATGGGCGGTAAGTACAACCAGTGGTACACCACCAAGGTTACGGACAGTGCCAGCCTTGGAAAAATGTGTCCCGCCAGGGCATGCTTCATTGACCTGACTGCATGGCCTGCCAAGAACTGAAGATCCTCAACTGTGGCCTCACGGGCGGCCAGCGCGATATGATGCTGAAGCTCCTGTCTCGCATGGTGCAGGTTTTGCAGGATCCTGCGCTTGCTATCCGACAGAAGAACGAGGACATCAACCTGAGCCGCGACAGATCTAGTCATCTCGCTTCGACTCCTATCCTTTAGGCTTCCGTGATCTATCCCATTTCAGGGTCTTGTGATTCTTAGGGTGTTTTACAGCCTCAGCTGCGGCCAGCTGCTTTGTTGGGACACGGTACTCAGGAACATGGCAGCACTCAACTACATCCTCTACGTCGAGTTCGATGGCAAGTTCCAATACGGGCCGCCTGTCCATTCGGCGTACAAGAGGCGAAATTGCTGCGGCTCCTGCATTTTTGAGGGTTCGCACCCAGACCCATCTATTATATTGCTTTGTAGGCATGGATCCATGCAGATTGAGCAGGTTCGAAAACAAGCGGAAGGATGTCTGGTGGGTGCACAAGTGATGGCGTGGCGCAAGTTTTGCGCTCGTTTCACACCCCTGCTTGAAGAGCATGCTCAGGCAATCTTCTGCGGCCCATAAAATCTTGCGCAAGACCGCTTTCCGCAAATCCTCGACTCAGACGTGCACCTTCTCGAGGTGTGATAGGCCACGAGACGCGTACTCCCAGCCAGACGCCTCGAGACCACCCTAAACTCCTAAACCCGAAATATCAGGACGTACATGTTCGTCTCTATGAAGTGCCGTCGCCTTTGCCGACTCGTGCCCGCAGCTTGTTTCACTAGTCGGGCTAGGGGCGGAGCCAGGGCCGATTCGCCAATGACATGTTCGGATGGATAGTGGCGCCTACAAATAGCCTCAGATAGGTTTTTGCAGTGAGCCAAGAGCCACCGGACATCGCTTTGATTTTGTAGCGTCCCCACGAGTTGGATGGCTGTTGGCGCTGACCCTGCTTGTCCCAGCACCGTGTTTTTCCGCTTGGACGAGCCGCTTGGTTGAGAGCTAGACAGTCGTCCCAGACGACGCTTGATTGGAAGTCGAGACGGGTTCGCGATGTTGTCGTGCTTAGTCTGCTCAGAGGCAGGACGCCCAGCTTCCGGAAACGCGGCCAGACGGACTTATCATTAATGCTTGTGACAGTGAGTCGCAAGTTGAGCCGGACGAGTTGGAGGCCCGTGCTGCCGGAAATTCCGTTCCAAATTGAAGCAACTTGCAACCAGTGCAAGCCCCCAAACTTTGCAGGTCCATAAAGCGAAGCTCGAGGAAGCAAAGAGCCGTCAGCAAGTGACGGACCATTCCGTCACGGAGCTGCTGGAGTTTCCTGGCTATGTTTCCTTCGTGCCCAGTGCTTGCCGCATTCAGAGCACGCAGCCTAGGAAGCTGAACCAGCTTCCGGGAGTTTCAAGTCGCAAGCACATCTCCTTGCAGACGCCAAGTCCATCGGGCCGGGTAGAGGAACGGCATTCTGGCGTCTCCGAAGGGACCACCAGCGCGCTCCAGGAGGCAGCAGGACAGCAGGATGCCGAGGATGCTGAGGTGCCGAAGAGCAAGTGTTGTGAATGGCAGCTGCAGTCGGGCCTGTCGGGCCTCCCGCGCTTGCCGGGTTCGGTGCAAGAAGAAAGCATCGAAAGCCCCTCTCGCCGATTTCAGCGAGCAGTTCGCCAAGTAGTACGAGGACGGAAGTGTTTGCAAATGTATGCAGCAATCCAGGCTGTTTGTTGACTATGACTTGGTTTCTTTACTCATGTCCTGTGCCTTCGCAGGAAATAGACAAGGCACCAGCTCCCTGAAGGCCGCTGTGGGGACCAACATTGGCACTAATGGTCAGTAGGTGCCATTAGTTGCAGTTTCAAGCTCCACGGCTAAGGCTGGGCGTTGCCTGTACGAACCCTGCAAAGCCTTCCTTCACAATTGCAGGATGGAAAGGGCCAAGCTCCCTGCTTCGCGGCCGTCGTGGCCGCTGCTGTGGCAGCCAGGAATGCCCAACAAGCTGGTGCTCAAGTTTTCCACACGCCCAGGGAAAAGACAGAAGAAGCCGAGACATTGAAGGCGAGCAGAGAAGATCTTGGCTCTCTCGCCGGGAATGTCACGAGCGCAAGCTTGGAATTCCACACTCCGAGGGGCTCCCTGACGCCTGTTACCACCCCTCGCGCATCTGGGGGACCTCAGGCGAGGGTTTCCCTTGGAGGTGTTGCAAGCCCCATGGCCAGCGCCTCGCCCTCCGTGAGCAGAGCGGCGTCTCCGGAGTGGACGCAGAGCTGCTTGGCAGGTCTCAGAACACCCCAGTGCGGCCGGCCTGCAAGGGTTTTAACTAACCGCATTCGCCCAGGAGGTTTAGCAGACCGGAGCTTGTCTCCAAGGAGCCGCAAGCCACGGCGCGATTCAGGTAGCAACTTTCCTTCCACCACAAACTGTTCCTGCTTTCAAAGGACGCCCCGAGCTTCATCATTGAGCGGCAGTCCAGCAAATGGATCGCTGCTGGCACGAGCCTCAGGGCTCTGCAATGCTTTGCAAGTCTAAGCGGATGTTCGACTCTTACTCCGGAGAGCTTTTGGCTTCAACCTCGCCGTGCTTCGCCGTGCTTCGCCGTGGCCCGAGCCCGCTCCGATCCCGGGAGGGAGAAAGTAAGAAGAGGGGTCTCCCTGGAAGTGCCCCCTTCGCCGCCTTCGGCCTTGCGATGCCACGGGACAAGGACTCGGCCCAAGCCGAGATCGAAGTTTTCTCCAAGTCGCTCAACGCTTGGGTGCCTGGAAAAGTGTGGCTCTTTGCTTCTGCGGGGAAGATTACAGTCACGTACACAGTCAACGGCCACAGATGCCGGAAGCATCTTTACCCGTGGACGCAGCAGATTCGTTCTGTTGGGGAGATGGATCCTGATTGTGCTGTGCTTGACATGGAGGACATGCAGCAGGAAGTGGAAGTTGTGGGCGACATGCTGCCGAGTTGGGGCGAGGAGGCTGACCCGGAGTTCAGTTTCACCCACCTTTGGGATGCCCTCTTCTGTGAGATGCCGATGAACGCAACATTAAAGAACGCCATGCAGGCGGCGGCCCAGAAGCAGGAGCAATACTGCAGCGCCCGAACACATGAGGCCTCGGCGGCCTACGCGGAGGCCCAGCTCGCTGAAGCGGAGGAGTGCTATGCAGAGTCCGGCGAGCTTTTCGAGGAGCGAGGTAGGTGTGCAATGGTGTGCGTGTGCGCGTGCTTTGCTTGAAGATTTAGGCCTTAGTGCAACCAGTCCAGCTCTCTGAGCCCTGACAAGGACATGCAGGATGCGGACTTCCAGCAGAGCATCGGCAGCTTCATCCGCCTGGTGTTGCACATGGAGGCTCCAAGCCTCAGGCTTTGGTGTGACAGGCCCATGGCGCTTGACGTGGTTCAGGGTCGCGAGTCTCCCAATTGCGGGCTTCTTGTGGCCATGGCAGCCATCGCGGACCATCATGATGGCTACTTGGTGCGTCAGCTCTTCCCACAATTTCAAGATGAGGGTCATGAGGATCCCCCCTTGAACCCATCTGGCTGCTACGTGGTCTCCCTGTTCCTACACACGAAGAATTCGAACCTTGATAGATTCAAGAAGCATCACCCGAGTCTAAAGAGTGGCCAGGACAGGATCATACTGGACACCACGTCAAGATCGGAGACGCTGACTAAAGGCTCCTGGCGCAGCATCGTGGTCGACGATCGGCTTCCCATAGACAGCATGGGGAGGCTGGAGAATTGCCAGTTTTCCAAGAACAAGGTGTGGCCGTGCCTTCTCGAGAAGGCCTTTGCAAAAGTATGTGGAAGCTATGCCGACACCTCTTACGTCAAACTGGCCGATGCGCTGGTCATGTTGACAGGCCAGAGCACTTTCCAAATTGATCTCACCGAGCTTTTCCCCAAAGAGAAGCGCCAGCTTTGGAAGGATTTGAGCGAGTACCAGAGATCAGGCATCTTGATGACGGCGGCCATCTACGATCTCTCGCCGTCATTCTTTGGTGACACTGGCTCCATGACTAAGACTGGCCTGCAGAGAAATCATGCCTACACCGTTCTGGAAACCATGTCAATCATTCTGGACTTGACTGGTGAAGTGTTGTCGCTGGTTAAGCTTCGCGATCCCCATGGTCGGACGAATTACACGGGGCCCTGGTGTCCGCGCTGCCCTAGGTGGACCCCTGCGCTGAAGCAGAAGATACATGGATCTGACCGCGGTGTCTTTTGCATGACCTGGCAGGACTTCTTGACAACTTTCCATGAAATAAATATCTGCAAGGTAGGTGACCGATTCTAGCTCTCGAATTCATGTCCTAGCTTAAATTCGGTGCAGTCTCGTCAGCACTGTTTTGCGGGCTCGGCCCGCCAACTTTTCACAAACTCTCCGTGTGGAGACTTGTTCTTGGCCGAATGCCGGCTGTGCGCTTTGCCAGGGCCACTTGGAATTCACGGAAGCAAGGGACAGTTGCAATTCGAAAAGCTCCTGCAGCAAGCACGGGAAAAGAGCCGCACACCCTGTAGGCTGCATCCACCAATTTCACTAGCATGATCTGTCACCGCAGGTGCGAGGACGTCGACAAGGCCGTCGAATGAGTTTCAAGACAGACTTTAGTAGCAGCACTCTGGCACATTCCCCTGCGATGCCACATCGGCAGGCATTTCAGAAGAAGCGCCTGTGGAGGAAGCATGGCATGGATGGACGTTGGAGTGCACGCACACGGCTGAGTTTCGCAGTTGAGACTCCGAGCACTGCTTGGGTGATGTGCCGCACTACGTCCCAGGCCAGGTGGACGTTTCTTCCATCACCACGTGGCCTCGGGCACCACCCAGTGGGAGTCGGCCTTACTCCACCGAAACGCACATCGGAATAGAGATGGACAAGTTGCAGATGCCTTGTGTGTTTTCAGCAAGGAGACACCTCCGGAGCTGATAGACGTGCTGGGAGAGTGGCGCGAGGCGCTGGCACGACGAATCTCACTCAGCGTTTCTCGAACCTCCACCAGCGACCCTGATATTTGGAGTAAGCCACCAACCTAGCAGAGCTTTTGCCAAGATGTTGACGTTTCCTTTCGCTGGCCTGTTGAAGAGTCTCGAGCTGGTTCTCATTCTAAAGCCAACCTTCATGCTGGTGTCACTGTTGTCCATTGGAGCTCTCCCTTCCCCTCTCGCCCTTCCGCTCCCGTCACCCGAGCTTCCCTTTCATCTCCCTCGAAACTGCATTCCCCTTCAATCGGCGCCGAGAGAAAGCAGTGCAACAACGGATCGGGTTAGCAGCATTGGCGGAGGGTCGCTCAAAAATTTGGCAGGCTGCGGGTTCCCAAACTCCTGAGGAAAAGCAGGAAGCGGGTACAGTGCCGAAATGGCCGGTGAGCGGACAGGTGATTGGTGCCATGCGTGGTGTGTTCGCGAGGGCAGGGTTTGGCGTTGGCATGCGTTGGCTTTGTTTGTTTGGAGTGTGATAGTAGCCTGTGTGCCGTGAGATCCACTGTCGTGGAGTCTTGTAGTCTTTGGCTCTTGATGCTTGGGGCTGGTTGTTTTTGGGTCCGTCGCCGATGTCTTACCCATGGCTTGTGTGAGCGTGAGAATCGAAATCAACTGCTGACAGCTGCAAACCTCGAGCTTATTCGCAACTCGGAGGGAAAATTCGGCAGTGTTGCACTTCGCCCGTCGGCTGTTGCAGGTGGGAGATCCAGGTGCCAGGTACTGGCACAATGCCAAGCTGGAAACCAGCTGCTGGAAGGACCCGCGAAACTGCGGCAGCATACACGAGGCACGGACACAAGCGAAGAGTCTGGGACCGTTTGAGACCCCTTCGACCGCTTGCAAAGCCGCCGGTAGGCTGCCCTGGACGGAAACATGGCCTACTTGCTCCTCTATGCTATGGCCAAGGGCTTCGTCGACGCCGTGAATCTCAAGGCTCGGAAGGGAGGAAATGCATCATATAACTATATATATATATATGTA
>CAJNJA010011659.1:1297-13531 GCA_905231915.1 Symbiodinium necroappetens | reverse complement strand
GGCATGATTTGTGTATTTCTATCTGTCTGCATGTGTGTATTCACCTACACAGTATATACTTATGCGAGATTCAATTCTATGTATGTACATACATACATACATACATACATACATACACACATACATACATGTGTATATATATATATGTATGTTTATGTATTTATGTATTTATTCATTTATTTATTTAAAGAGCTACTTGGTACTTATAACCGTACTTCAAGATCCTCCAAGTACTCCCTAAACTCTATAGATCCGTAGCCCGAAGTCCTTATCCTTAAACCCTATCCCCTCCATTCTAAACTTGATGATAGCCATAAGGCAAGCCCTCACCCCAAGGGTCCAAAGCACCAAATGTTGAGGTACTTGGGTTTAGGCGAATAGTTATGTAGGTTCCTATATTTGGGAGAGTTTATGCGTAGCTCTCTAAATTTGGGTCCCTTTTAGGGTCCTGTTTTAAATTTAAGGGCGCCGTACTATTTGGGGGACAGCGGGACCTTGATTTAGACAACTACCTGTATGATTATTAGGTACTTGTGAGGTAAACCCAAGGACCTAAACTAAACACCCTTACTCCTGAAACCAGAAGACTTAGCCTATGGCCTTAAGGTAAGCCCTAAACCCAAGAATAATAAACCCTAGAACCCTGAACCCTACCTTAACCACCAAAACAAATAGTCATTTTCAGGACTTATATAAGGAAACTATAATAAGGATCTCTAAACAGGGAGGTTCTATAGCCTTAAGGTCACCCCTGAACCTAAGAACCGCTTTCCGCTTTCCTTTACAGCTCAGGAACTCCTGGTAGGGAGACGCGCTTAAAGGACCAAGGGACTTGGCCTCCTCAAAGGGTTCTATGACAGGTCTAGAATGTTTTGGGGCTCCAAACATCGAGAACTTAGGAGGTAATCCGGGCTATAAGTACAATATAGCCTTGGTTAGGATTGGGTTAGGGCCCAAAACCCAAATCATTGAAAATGACTTCCCCGGCAATGATATACCCATACCCTAGGCACCAACTAAACTTTATGCCGAAAGGCATGGTCTCTTTTTCATATCTACTGCCATGTATGGAATTATGCCCCAAAAATCAGGGCCTAATTCCAGAATGGCAGTATCTTTGGACCCTTAGGGGCGTTTTCCTTCAGAGCCAAATCCGCTTCTTGAAAGGCTGAGATCTTAGGGTAGGTGCACGGTGTGGGACGGAAGGAATTATATGAGGCCTCAATAATGGGGAACAGGTTTTAGGGTACATGTTAGGAAAAGCTGTCAGACCCTTTATTTAAAGGAAACTACAGGTGGGGCGTTTAGGGTATATAGGGCTTCTATAGACCTTCTATAAGGCTCCTATAACGGCAACTACCCACCTGAAAATGTCCCGGATTTATTGTATGTTGGAGGTTTGACGGGACATCTATCTGGGTTTTACAAGGTTCGGGATCAACCCAACCCGCCGGATAACAAACCAGCACGTATTGAAAACCTAAACCCTATACTCTAAGTCCCAAGCCCTAAACCCCCTTCGATGGCAGCGTAGCTACATGGGTCGTTCTGTAAACTAGGGTCCCTTTTGGGGTCCTTTTTATAAGGCTGCTGTACGATATTGGAGGCCTACAAGGGGACCCTAATGTAGAACACTGCGCACATGAACACTACTACAATGGAGACATCAGTGCCGCTAGACCCTAATCCCGAAACCCCTAAAGCCTAATGGCTGGAACATGATTCATGATTCCCCCACAAGACTAAACTCCACACCCTGAACCCCTACTAGGGTCCCTTCAAAGGACAAACCCTACATACAGCGAAAGTTTTAGACCTTCGGGCTAAAGGTTCCGAGCCTACAACTTAGAGCAGAATTAAGGGTTTAGGGTATAGGCCTTAGAGTAGATATCAGAAATTTCGAAAATCCATAATCCCTGGGTTCAGGGTGTCTCCAGAGTCTACCACTATGTGACGGACCATCTGCCCTGAACCCTCAGCCCCAAACACAACACTCTCAATTGCAATTAGTCAACCCAGACCGCCAGACCCTAACCGAACCCCCTTATCCCCTAACCCCTAAACCCTAAAAACCTAAAACCTAAAACCTAAAACCCTAAACCCTAAGCCCAAAAGTCCCGCGCCTGCAGGTGAATGCCAGCCGCTTGACCGGTGGCATATGGTGGAAGGCAAACCCCACGTGATTGTGTTCGGAACATTCCTGACAGGTTTTGCGTCTAGGGTTTCTAGGGATCTTAGGGCTTAGGGTTTAGGGTTTTGGGATTGGGGTTTAGGGTTTAGGGTTTAGGGTTAAAAAAAACCTAGGGTTTAGGGGTCTAGGAGTCTAGGATCCTTGATGTAGGCGCCCTGCCATGGAACTGGGCCGCCCAGCGCTGCGGCTTTGCCGAGCATGGTTTCCAAAAACCAATGCCGCTGCCGCGACGACCGCTGTCTTTGGTTCTAAGATCGCCTGCCGGCCCTGTGTATGGCTACCCATAGGCTCCTAAGTAGTTCCTTTCTGTGGTTTATATTTAGAATCCTATAAGGTCATCCCAAAAAAGGGACTACTAAGGAGCCTATGGGTAGGTTGACAAGCAATGCTGCCACCTCAGGTTGAACAGTCTGGATTCAGTCGGCACATGGATTGCTCAGCGACCCACCCTTGCAGCATGCAGCTTACCAGAGCTTTACACAGGTGAAGTATATGGACTTCGCTTTGCGGGGTCATCCTCGGGGGCCTTTAGGGCTTCTAGTGTCCATGGAGTTTGGGGATTCAGGGCGTAGGGTTTGGGGGGTTCGGGGGTGTTTGGGGGTGTCTCATCAGTCCCTCAACCCAAAGCCCTAAACCCAGCGGAACATCTGCTTCCCGGATCTAGCGAGACCGGAAAAGGGACGTTAACAAAAACACCCTAAACCCTAAACCCCCTAAACCCTAAACCTTAGATCCTACACCCTAAACCCTCACCAGGCACCGATAAGGGAAGATGCAACAACAGACCCTAAACCCACAGAACAGTTTTCGAAGGCGGCCCTTCTGGCAGCTACGTGGGTTGCGGGGCCCCCGGCGGTCGCTGCGTGGTAGGTGCAGAGCCTAATCTCCCAAGTGGTCTGCTGAATGGCTTCTCATGATATCCCTTTTTAGTTTCAAAAAACTTTGTATGTATTACCATAGACCATGCTATAGTAGACCCAATACCAACACCCGCATCCCTTTTCAGAAGGGTTTAGGGTTTATGGTCTTTTCTGGTTATTGATGCGAGTAGGAGAGTGTTGAACCTTAAGGGGCCTTTATATGGATATGGTTTGACAGGGGCATGGACAATAGCTAGTGCTATTCCTTAAGAGTTCCGCTACTGTATACAGCACAAAAGCCAACCTTTCCTTGTCGTGCCGACATAGCTATGCTGTGCCAAACCCTAAACCCGGAACTCTGTCAATCCCAAAGCCCTGAACACTGAACACTAAGTCCCTGAATAACCCCAAACCCCAAACTCTAAACTCTAAACCCTAAACCCCAAACCCTAAACCCTAACAATCCCCCGCCGAAGCCCCACCCCTGGTGAGGTCTGAACGTGCACGCCTACGACGGTTTGGAGCCGTGGCTCGAGGAGCCACCTCCCCTTTTTTGAGGGTTTAGGGGGGTTAGGGTTTTAGGGTTTTAGGGTTTAGGGTTTAAGGTTTAGGGTTTGTGGTTTAGGGTTTAGGGTTTGTGGTTTGATTAGGGTTTAGGGTTTAGGGGTTTAGGGTTTAGGGTTTGAGGTGTAGGGGTTCAGGGTTTAGAGGTTTGGGGTTTGGCACGGAGAAGGGTTCCATCGGAATTCTGAAAGATTCTATTCGGGTTTTTATCACAGGGGGAGGGAGGCAGGGTTTATGGAGGCTATAGAAGGTTTATATACCTTATAGAAGCCTTTAGAAGCCCTATATACCCTAAACTCCCCACCTGTAGCTTCCTTTGATGGAGGCTACGTTATTTGATTGTTGTAAGGGTTCTCCGTAAGCGCCAGGGGAGCACGCAAGCATCAGGATTCTGCACTGAATGCTTTGTGGGTTCCCCACTTCCCCTAAACCCTAAAACCTAAGCCCTAAACCCTAAACCCAAAACCCTAAACCCTAAACCCCTAAACCCCTAAACCTTAAAACCCTAATCCTGTACTTGTTTATTAAAGGTTGGGCTCTCGTTCGTCTCCTTCGGGCTGCTTGTCATACCTAAGTGCTGTTATGGGGCATACTTCCCGTAGTCATGATTGTAATTTCTAACATAGAAACCTTAGATTATAACTATACGACAGTGGACCCCCCAAAATCACAGTCTAAGTATGAAAAGGCAAGGAGAGTAAGCGAGAGGCCAAGGGGTAGATAGTTGTCAGAAGTAGGCTGGTGCCTACGACACGAGGAGCGCAGCTAGTTTTGAGTTTAGGGTTTAGGGCCTAGGGGAGTGAAGGTGAGGCAACTGCTTGGGTTGGATGCTGCCATTTTCAGGACTGGGATTGGGTTTTTGCATCGGAAAGTGGAGCTTAATCGTTAAGTTTTAGCGAACCCTGTTGGAAGCCTTGCAGCCATCTTTCCCTGAACCCTCAACCCCTAAATCCTGAACGCTGCACCCCAAGCTCCCAAACCCTGAGACCCAAACCCTGAACCCCTGACCCTAAACCTCTTCACCCCTAAGCCAGAACCCCCTAAGCCCCGAACGCTAATCCCCAACACGCCAAGCAAACTGGTGTTAAAGGCTTAGTGTTGAATGTTTATAATTTATGTTAATGTGGTGTGAGTAGTTATCTAAATTAGGGTCCTTTTTGGTACGACACCTTTATAAACAGGACCCTAAAAGGAATCCTAGTTTAGAGACGTACCCACGTTACCCACATCCTAAACCTCTAGATCCCCTGGGCATTGCTCTTATCCCGAACAAAAGCCTATGCCCTCAACCAGGGGAAGCATCGCGGTTTCCGCTCGGCGTTGCGGAGGTGCCGGGGGGGTTGGTGGCTTCATGTGCGAGGTTTGGGCCGGTTTCATCCCCAGAACCCCCAACCCTCCCTAAACCCTAAACCCTATGGTTTAGGGTTTAGGGTTTATAGCGGTTTATAACGGTTTGGGGTTTAACCCCTGAACCCCTAAACCCCAAAACTAAGTATGGCTCAGATTACATAGGAGGGGGGGCTCCTGGAAAAATGTTGTAAGCCCTAACTAACCCTGAACCCCCCCAAAAAAATCCTAAATCCTAATACCCTGGAGCCCTAAACTGTCCTAGTCCTAGACCCTACACTCTCAGTCAACCCGTCGAAACCGAAGTGTCGCTGCTTCCTGAAGCCTAGAAGACGCTCAGGGTCGCCACAGTGGCCAAAGTGCCTCTGTGCGCCCGGGTCCCTGGGTGATCCTTGAGCTCCTTTCAAGGGGCTCCTATAAGATAAGAGTTATGAGAAGTGTCCTAGGTTTCTTAAGGGTTCTTTAAGGGTTCTGTGCGGGATGTTGGATTGTTCAATCGTTCCATCAGGGTTCTAGAAGGTTTTGCTTTTTTGGAGGCATTATAAGAGTTTTCGTGTTTCTTTGAGAGTTCCGTAAAGGTTCTTTAAGCTCTTTACTGGGTGTTTCGTAGAACGATCAACACTTCAGTCGCTATTTAAGAGAATAGCCTTTTTTGAGTTCTCAGGGTTACGCAGCACTCACGGCTTAAGGTGCGGTTTCCAGCGTTTGGTTTTGCGGCTTTAGGGTTGAGGCTTTTGGCTTCGGGGTTTAATTCGGCGAGGACCCAAAGCCTTAAACCCTCCGCCAACAAGCTTAAACCCAAACGCCCAAGAGTTCCCTAGACCTTCAACCCCAGTCCCTCATCCCCAAGCCTTGAACCCTGAACCCTAAACCCTAAAATAAACCCTAAACCCTGAACCCTAAACCCCTGAACCCTAAAACTACCCTAAACCCCTAAACCCTAAACCGCTAAACCCTAAACTCCGGCAACCCTAAGTTGACTCCGCCGTGAACCGAGAGGCCCTTTAAACACTTCGACCTGCCCACCCCAGACCCTCGAACCGTAAGCTATCCTAGGGTTTAGGGTTTAGGGGTTTAGGGTTTAGGGTCTAGGGTTCAGGGTTTAGGGTTTAGGGTTTAGGGTCTAGGGTTTCCCATTGTTTCCTGTTTCATACTGCTTATTGCTGTTAAGGTTATGATTATGATTCTCATGGTTGCGATCGTTGTGGCTATCGTAGTGTTTTGATTAGTGCATTTGTGTATCAAACTAGCTACACCTCGACCCTGAAACCCTCAACCCCCGAAGACCGTACACGCCCCAAAGCCTGAGCCCTATAAACCTGAAACTTGAAACCTTACATAACTGCAGGCAGAGTCTGCGAGGACCCACAACTAAGCGCCGACCCGTCACAGCTGTGGTTTGCTGTGAAGCGTGGTCGTTTTTATGTAGAACCGCGAAATGTAGCAGAGAGCAAGAGAGCCCCCCCTTGAGGGGGTTTTGCGGGGTTCGCCCTAAAGCCCAGTTGAGAAAAGTTGGGGTGGTTGGGGCGGGACTACATGCTGACCCAAGCACGCGATAAGTGGGTGCGCCCCTATTCCTAAAGTAAAGGCACACCCACGGCGCACACACTGTATACACACCCTACCTGGACCCCCAAAGAACCTACCTTGTTAAGGATTTATATAAAGGAATCATAATAGGGAACCCCCAAAAAGGAAGGTTTTGTAGGGTTAAAGTAAACCTTAAACCCCCAAAGCCACACCCGCTGCCACGAACCCCCAGCTGTGGCCGAGGTCTCCGAGCATGGAAATGGCGACAGCTCCGGGGCTACCCTGGCTCAAGTCATCCTCGAGGACCCTGCGGGTCTTAGGGTCTAGGTCTTTCGGTTTTTGGGTTTGGGGAGAAGGGCTCCTTTAAGGGACCATGGGGTCTTAGGGTCTTAGAATTTTAGGTCTTTCGGTTTTTGGGTTTGGAGGTAAGGGGCTCCTTTCAGGGTTCCTTTCAGGGTTTCGGGGGTTATCTTGTACTTTTGGGTTCTTAGGGTTGTAGGGTTCTTAGGCTTTCAGCACAGGGTTAAGGAACTGAGGGTTTTGGGGTCTTGTATGCGACATTAGGGTTAGGGTTGAGGATGCTGCGTAGATTTTCAGTCTTGACGACTACTACTAGCAAGCGAGAATGCAGAGCTGTTACAGTAGGACTCATAAGCCGAACGGCAGTTGGCAGTTTTCCTCGCTTTTCATCTTGGCTCTGGTGGTAGCGCTCGTGGCAGCGAAAGTAGCCGGAACAGCATAGGAGGAGGCAGAGCGGGTTTGGGGCTCTACCTAAACCCTAAACCCCTAAACCCCTAAACCCCTAAACCCCCAAACCCCTAAACCCTAATCCCTAAACCCTAAACCCTAAACCCTCAACCCCCAAACCCCCAAACCCCTAAACCCCTAAACCCTATAGGGTCTAGACTCGACTGTTTGGGGTTGGCGGTTGCGGGTCGCATTATTTGTTTGTTAAAGCCGGAGAGACCAGCCGCTGCCGGACAGGACCTACATTACCTACAGTCGACTCCCTGGGGCTGCCTGGTTCGGGGTCTCCGTTGTAGGGTTTAGGGTTTAGGGAGTTTAGGGTTTAGGGTGTATAGGGTTTAGGGATTAGGCCGGAGGGTGAAGTGTAGGGGTTCGCATTTGTTTACGCTAAAGCCCAGAAGCCTGAATTCTAGCCCTACGCCCACACACTAGTCCATGACTTCCAGATTCGGGTCTACAGTGAGGTCTACACTAAGTAGGTTATGACATTTTGTGGGTAACCCCCACCTGCTGTAATGGCAGACGGCCCCGTAGGGCCCGTGGGAATGAAGGGACATTAAGGAACCCTAGTATAGCATCCCGAGTAGTAGGATCCTGATTGTAAGGCCTTATCATTTCAACACCTGGTTTTACAAACCAGCATCCTGTTATGAGGTTTTGACCCGTGGCATAAGAGCCCTTGATTGAAGCCTAGGTGGCAAATTGGGTTAGGGGGTAATCTGCAGCTATCTACCCAAAAGGAGCTCTGTAAGGGCTCTATAAACTGTGGGATTACAAACCCTAAGCCCTAAACCCTAGGATTCTAAGGCTTCTAAGGGACAAGATTCCTTAAGGAAGGGGTCTTAGGCTCTCTATGCAGCTGATTTTCCGAAATCGTGAGCCCCAATCTCGCAAAGCCGAGAACCCAGAGGTGATACAGCCCCAAGAGGCCTCACCGAGGGCACGCGCGCGCGCGCCCCGAAGCTCTGTTTGAGGCCAAGCCCTACCCGAATCCCTAAACCCCATCGATCCCGGACCCCGAAAGGCCCAACCAAAGTCCTACAACCGTTGGAAACCCTCATAGAACCCGGATTCCTAAGCTGTAAACCCTATAGCCCCTAAACCCCAAAGGCCCAACTCCTGGTGCTACTGGCAGCCGGTCGAGCACCACTCTTCATGGGGTCTGGTGCAGGTGCTTTTCAGGGTTTGGGGTCTTTAGGGTTAAGGTACAAATAACCTACCTTTTTCAGAACTCATATAAAGAAATCATAATGAGGATCCCTAAAACGGTAGGTTTTAAGGGTCCAGGGAGGGGTAAGGGGATTTGGGGTTTCGCGTCTCGGGTCTAGGGGTGGTGAGGTTCCTGAAGAGCCTCTGTAAACAGGGGATGTATCAGGGGTCTTCTAGGGGCTCTAGCCGGGTTTTTGCGGGGTTTCGGGTTTGGGTGTCGCTAGGTGCTTGGATTTCGGGGGGATTCTGGCTTTAGGGTCTTGCCAGGCTTTGGGGTCTGGAGCCTTAAAGTTTTGCCTTAGGGGCCTTGGAGGTGGGACAGTTAGGGATAGGGGTCGGGGTTTTGGGTCTAGGGCAGCAGGCTTGGGCTAAGAGACCGGGGTTTTGGTTTATGTTTTGTAGGTGTTCAGGTCTCCTCCCTAAACCCTAAACCCTAAACCCCCTCTCCTAGCTAGGAGAAGGGGGGTCCCGGATAGCGGCGGCTCGACGGTTTCAGGATTCATCGCTGAGTCTTGGGTTGGAGCCTTTTTGGTTTGGTGGCTTTTATTTGCCATAAGCTCCAGTAAGCTTGCCAGCACGGTCGTCATTACTGGACTCCAGTGATGACGACCGTGCTCGCAAGCCTGCAGATACTCTAGTAATAATATCTGCTCATTGCACCCGCAGACATGGATACATACTTGCTGCAACACACACACAAAACCCTGTACCCCTGCACTTTCGACTCCTGAAGCCCCAAAACCACAACTCCCCTATAAGCCCTATAAACCCTATAAGCCCGAAACCCTCAACCCTAAACCCTGCAAGCCTTTCAAACTCCCCGAGCTTCGTTGTTGTTGGGGCCTCTTCAACATGCCAGTCTAGTCCTATTTACCCTATCTTGTTCGTCCAGTCCTTTTGCACCACTCTCCTTCACCGTACTGAAGCCCCAATCACAGGCTCCTCCTGGTAAGGAATTCTAGCTGTATCTGCAGCTGGAAAAGGGCCCGAAAAAAAAACCTGTAAGCCCCATAAGCCCTATAAGCCCCATAAGCCCTATAAGCCCTCTAAGCCCTATAAACCCTAAACCCTCTTCTTTGCTATCACACCCGGACCCATGGAGGCCGATTTCGGCGACTCCCCGTGGTCGGAGCCTAGGCAGCCGGCTGTTGGCGACATAAAGCTTAGTGTAGAGTTTGGGGCTTGGGGTTTAGGGTGTTAGGGTTTGGGGTTCAGGGTTTAGGGTTTAGTTTAGGGTTTAGGGTTAAGGGTTTGGGGTTTAGGGTTTAGGGTTTAGTGTAGGGGCCGCCTAGAAGCAATCGCCAGTATTATTCATGAATTTAGTTATACTGTAGCGTACTCCAAAACCCTTTTCCAATTATTCTGGCACCTATGGTACAGCTCTCGATTTCACGGTTTTCTAAGGGTTTCATTCGGATTTATGGGGTCTGGTCAGGTTTTGGAGGCCCGTATGAGTCATGGACCTTGTTGTTCGATTTTTATATAAGTGTTTTACAACCTTTTTGGCGTTGTGGGGTTTTCATGTTGTAGGGTTTGGTGTGCAAAGTCCAGTACACAACACTGTTATTTTAAAAAAATTCCTTACAAATCTCCGCAAGATCCCCAGTTTTGTGAGTTTCGGGGTTAAGAAGTAGACTAGACCGTAAACGTATACGAGGTTACAAGGTTTACAGGGCTTGTAGGTAGGGTTCAGGGTTAGGCAGTAAGGCTCAAAAGCGGGCAGATAGGGAGCAAAGTGAGTTTTCAAGCAGGTGCGGCTGATGGTGATGAGCGAGCAGCAGTGCCGATCATGATGATGCTGCCGCTGATGCTTATGCAGCTGCCGATGAACGCGATGATGATGTTGTTGTTGATGGTGATGAAGATGATAATGATGATGGTGGCTACGTTTGGAGTATAGGATGTAGAAAGGATAGGAAGCTATCTGATGGTGATGGTCATGAGGAGCCTGAGGGTGCTGATTTTTGCATCTTGTGCGAGTGTCGCCGTACGAAAAAAGTCAGCGCAGCAACGGAGATTTCGTAGGACGGGATTGAGATTCAGGCTCAGGGTCCTCAGCCCCAAGCCCTCCGAAGCTCAAGACTCTCAACCGCGAAGCTGATGCGAAGAAGGCCCAGGGTCCGACTTACCGTCAGAGCCTCGTCGGAAGCTCCCCCAAAACCGTAAACACTAAACTAACCCTAAACCCTAAAAACCCTTAAAACCCTAAAAACCCTAAAAACCCTTAAAACCCTTAAAACCCTAAAAACCCTAAACCCTAAAAACCCTAAGAACCCTAAAAACCCTAAACCCTATAAGCCCTAAGGCCCTAAACTCATCAAGCCCAAGAGCCAACGGGATGAAGCCAGGGCCTCCGATCTGCCCCACCCGAAGTACTTCATCTACGCCCACTTCACGCGGTACCTGAGGCTGGAAAGCTGTTTAGGGACTTCAGGGTTTGGGGTTTAGGGTTTCGGGTTTCGGTTGAGGGTTTTATAGGGTTATTAGTAGGGTTTAGGGTCTAGAGTCTAGAGTTTAGGACTTTGGGGTTTGGGTTTATGGATCTAGGGCTTTGAGGCTTCCGCGGTGTTCTCTCTGGGTGGTGGCTTGAGGCCTAGCCAGGTTTGGGGGCTCTGAGGCTTAGGAGTTTAGGGCATCTTGCGGTTTGGATTTAGGGTTTAGGGGTTTAGGGTTTAGGGTTTAGGGTTCCAGGATTTCGGGCGCGGGGGGCTTGAGACTCTGAAGATTTGAGCGTGCAATTCGTGCGTCTCTTTCCGTCTGTCTCCGTTTTGCAGGCTTGGGCTTTAGGGCCCTAGACCCTAAACCCTGAACCCCTAAACCCTATAAACCCTATAAGCCGTATAAACCCTACAAACCCTGTAAACCCTATAGACCCTATAAACCCTAGAAACCCTAAACCCCCCAACCCAAAGCCCTCAACGACTTTTCCACAGGTTTCGTGGCCCAGGTAGGCTCGGGGTCTATATTGGGGGGGGGCTTGGGAAGCCGGTGCCAGCCTTCAGCCTTTCAATCCGTAGGCCCTGAGCTCTCCACGAATCCCGCCGAAGGTCCCCTGCAGGTGATACTTGCGGTTTAGGGTTTAGGGTTTAGGGGTTTAGGGTTTAGGGCTTAGGGTTGAGGGTTTAGGGGTTTAGGGCTTAGGGTTGAGGGTTTAGGGTTTCGGGTTCACGGCCTTAGGGGTTTACGGTTTAGCAATATACCATAATTCCCATGGTTTCGGGTCCTTCAGGTAATGCAGCATTTATATCATCAACAGTCATACGGAGGGAGCCCTAGGCACGTAGGTTTCATGGAGTACTTAGGCTGGAAGCCAGGGCTCCGAAGGAATGCCCGCTGCAAAGGCCACAGAACCACAGCCACAGTCTCCGTCGGAGCTTATGAACCCCCCCGCGAAGAAGAAGCGCAAGAGGGCAAAGAAGCAGCCGCTAGAGACGCTAAAGAGCGGAGGTGTTCACCTGAAGCCTCGGGCAAACAGGGTGCTGCCGACGCCACCGCCACTGGAGCCTATCAACCCGCTGCTGTGGAACCCGCCGACACCGCCAAAGGTTCCCGAGAGAGTGCCCGCAGTGTGGTCCATAAGGGGTTCGAACACCTGACTATATTGTCAAAAACTCGTAAACCCTCAACCTTACATGAAGGACGCATGCCTCAGACACCGCATACAGCTGCTAAGCCTCCACACGCAACTTCGAATCCCCCAAACCCCGTCAAAACCCTGAAAAAGGTCCGATTCCGATGCGAAGCTCATGCAAGACCTAAACCCGGTTTAGAGTTTAGGGCTTAGGG
>CAJNJA010011658.1:0-11407 GCA_905231915.1 Symbiodinium necroappetens | reverse complement strand
AAACCTCAAACCCTAAACCCTATAGACCCCTAAACCCCTAAGCCCTATAAGCCCTAAAATGGGGCCCCATCGCTTGAGAAAGCGGCGAGGTTATGGCCGGCCCGCCCGGCGCCGAGCCCGGGGCTCCAGAAGAGGGTTTTTTTTGTGGTTTTTACGATTTTTTAAGGGTTTTAAGTTTTTTCTTTCAGGGTTATTTTAAGGGTTTTTGGGGTTTCAGGTTTTGAAAATTTTTTTGGAGGTTTGGGACGGTTCAAAGGCACCTTTTTTGGCTTTTCGTATTTGGAGTTTTGGGTGCCTTATGGGGAGATTGCGATTTTTGGGGCCAATTGGTGTGGGCTTTGTTGTGACAGGGGGGAGTCTCCGGATGAAGAGCAGGAACATGGCCAGTGGGGGGCTTTCTCTGCAGAAGCTACGGTTTGGAAACGCGCTTTTTGGGATCCTAAGCGACTTCCCTAAACCCTAAACCTTAAACCCTAAACCCTAAACCCTAAACCCTAGACCCTGAGACTAAACCGTCACAAGGCTTGTTGGGCCTTTGCAAGGGGCTGTTCGGCAGTTTGGTTGGAGGTCGTTTGTATGTTTGGTCTGAGGCCTTGGAGTCTCCCCCGGGGTTTCTTCGGGGGTTTAGGGTTTAGGATTTAGGGGTTTAGGGTTTAGGATGTAGGGTTTGGGGTTTAGGATTTAGGGTTTAGGGTTTAGGGTTTAGGATGTAGGATGTAGGGTTTAGGATTTAGGGTTTAGGGTACCGGGTTTTGGGGTGTCGGGACACCAGCTTGAGCCGGTTTCAGGTCTAGAAATTAGGGTTTCCAATGCTTCGGCCGTTTCTCGAGCCCTGTGACTGCAAGCCTAAACCCGAAACCCCAAAAACCCCTAAAACCCCAAACCCTAAGCCCTAAATCCTAAACCCTAAACCCTAAACCCTAAACCCCTAAACCCCTAAACCCTAATCCCTAAACCCTAAATTAGGGAGTTCAGGGCACCCGGAGCCATGGAGGGCCCCAAGAGCTACAAGTTTTGCTTGGGTTCGGGCTCTGGTATGCGCAGCCTCCAACGGCTCCCAAAGAAACCGTGGAAGGGTTTAGGGTTTAGGGTTTAGGGTTTGGGGTTTAGGGTTTGGGGTTTTGGAGTTTAGGGTTTAGGGTTTAGGGGGGACCTATTGCTTGGAGGCTCTGGGGGCCCAAGTAAGTAGGTGTATAAGCTATTCATATTCCCCAATCAAGGTATTCGTAACACTACTACTTACTAGGCTCCTTGATCTTTTCAAGTTGGGTTTAGGTATCTGGGTTGCCGCAGCAGGTTGTCAACGTCGACCTCTCCGCACAGACCAGTTCTTTTGAACGAGCGGCTGAAAGTCGCGCAACCGCATGCAGAGAGAGATAGGGAGGGAACCAGAGCGGGAGCGAAAGAGAGCTAAGCCCAAGTGGCTTGAGGCATATTTCAGACGGAACCTGCAAAGGTTAGAAGGTTGTTTGTTCAGGGGTGGGAGTTTAGGAGCTTGGGTTTAGGGTTTAGGGTTAAGGGTAAGCTGACTCGCAACCTGATTTTTCAACTACCCAGGAGCCCTCATGTACACTCTACTGCAAGCTTAGATTTGGCAAAGCTTTGGGCTACCATCGTGTTTTGGGTACACCTTAACCAGTAATCCTGAATTCCCAGCTTAAGTTTAGGCCTGAATTCCTAAACCTCCAAACCCCGGAACCCTGAATCCTGTTGCTTACCAGATTCTCTGCGGAGAACAGGGGTTCAAGACACGCTTTGATCAATAAACTCCTTACTTGAAGTCTCATGGGACTTAGTACGTGGAATTATCGGTACCTTAATTGGGGTGATAAGTAGGTATAACTATAGTTACCTTACTTATAACCCTGCTGACTAAGCCTTAAACCCTAAATCCTAAACCCTAAAACCCTAAACCCAAAACCCTAAACCCAAAACCCTAAACCCTAGACCCTACACCCTGCTAAGTCCCCTGAACCCTAAACCCCAGATCCCAAAACCCTAGACCCTAGACCCAAAACTCCCCAAGCTCCTCTGAAAAGAGGCCTTGAGGAACCCCGCTACTGAAGACTTCCGAGGCACCCTCATGCCCAGGACGTACTGTTGATGATATACATCCTGCACTGCCTTAAGGGCCCTAAACTATGGAAATTCTGGCATATTCCTGATAATGGGTTATGCAGGATTTAGATCATCAACCGTATGCACTCGTCTGTAGGCTTTGGGCTTGGTTTAGGAAAGTTTAGGGGTTTAGGGTTTGGGCTTTAGGGTTTTGGGTTTGGGGTCCAGGGTTTAGGGTTCAGTTTTTTTGGGACGGTTTGGGGTCCAGGGTTTGGTCAGTTTTAGGGTCCACTCGGACCCCGCAAAAAGTACCTTTTTGGGGGGTTTGCCTGCTATGATTTCCTTCTAAGTTAGGCCTTTCGGGGTGAAGATATAGGGTTCAGGGTTTTGGGCTTATGGGTTTTAGGGGCTTTAGAGGTTTCAGGGGTTTTTAGGGGCTTTAGGGGTTAGGGTTCCTAAACCCTAAACCCCTAAACCCTAAGCCCTACCCTAGCCCTAAACCCTAAACCCTAAACCCTGAACCCTGAACCCTAAACCCTAAACCCTAAACCCTGAACCCTGAACCCTAAACCCTAAACCCTGAACCCTAAGCCCTAAACGGGCTTGGGGCTGGGGGGTTTTGTCGGATCAAGGGCTGAGGGCTTCCGAGGCCCTCTGGCTGCAGGGTTGAGGGGTTTGGGGCCGCACATTTAGGGTGTAGGGAACTCCGGGTTTTTTTGCAGGGAACTCCGGGTTTTCGTAGGGAACTCCGGGTTTTTATAGGGAACTCCGGGTTTTCGCGTTTGGGCTTTCCATCTTCGTGTACAGCACTTCGGAGGGGTTGCGGGCGAGGTTGTATAAACTGTTTAGGGTTTAGGGTTTAGAAACGACCTTAAACCCTAAACCCTAAACCCTAAACAAAAAAAACAAAAGACTTGGAAAAGTAGTCTTAGTCGTCTTCGTCGTCGCTGCCGTGGTCATCTCTCGTCGTCGTCCCAGCGGTTGCGGCGGCGATGGTGGCGGTGGTGGTGGTGGTGGTGGTGGTCGTGGTGGTGGTGGCGGTATTGGTGGTGGTGCTGGCGGCGGTGGTGGTGGTGGTGGTGGTGGTGGTGGTGTGGTGGTGTGGTGGTGGTAGCGGTAGCTTCTGCAGCAATGGTGATTATGACAGGGATGGGGTTATCTGCAGCACTAGTCGCAGTCGTGCAGTAGTTGTTGGAGGGTGCGAGGGGCAGCAACACTAGGAGCAGTGGTCTATGGTTTCCATGTGGATTGGCAGAGAGAGAGGGAGAAAGAGAGCGAGAGAGAGAGAGGGATTTCATCGCGAACTTGCTTCGGGCGGCGTGGCCTGCAGCAAGGTGAAGTCGTATGATGGTGGCTCTCAAAGAGGTCGAGCTCAATATGATGTCAGGCGACCAGCAGTGCAACTTATACCGTCGGACTCGATGTTCAGGGCTCAGGGTTTGGAATGTTAGTTCCCACGAAGCAAGCATTGAACTGAACTTCGGGATGTACGGCCCGCATCAAGGCCTGAACCTTCACCCTCGAAGCGTCGAATGGCAGTCCATAAAATTATTCGTCGCCAGACTCTGGGCAGGTGGTAGCTGCAAGGCTCCTTGGGGGTGTTTCCTAGGTTTTGCCTTTCATGGGATATGGATCTTGTTGGGATCTACGAAAAATGCTGAGTTCTTATACTTCAAGAGGGTTGGATGCTCATCCCTTGACTCATAGCCCGACTTACGGTTGATGATCTACATCCTGCATTGCCCGATGATAAGGAATGGACCATACTTCCCATAGCTTAGAGTCCTCAAGGTCATGCAGGATTTATACCATCAGCAGCAGTAAGGCCCTCAACCCCCAGGCCCCGAAACTCTCTCTGAATGCGTAAAGTGTTTTTGTCTCACCGAGAGGCTGTGTAAGACCCTGACCCCAACAACTCTCACACAGTAACCCTAAACCCTAACCCCCTAAACCCCTAAACCGCTAAACCCTAAACCCCTACACCCCTAAACCCCTAAACCCCTAAACCCTAGCCAGGTCTTAGAAGCTTTCTCTCAAAAGCCCCCAAGCTCCGAACCCGCGAGTGGCTGTAATCTGCTGCGCAATCACCTCTCATCCTAAGGATCCTTATAAGGGGGTTAGTGGTTTAGGGTTTAGGGTGTAGGGTTTAGGGTTTAGGGTGGAGGGTTTAGGGTTTAGGGTTTAGGGTCTTTAGATACTTGTAATAAGCACCTCATAAGGTCTGTTTAAGGAAGTATAGCCCCCCTTTCCCCTTATATACCCCCCTAGACAGGCGTCCCTATGATCTCACGCAGCCCTAAACCCTAAACCCTAAACCGTCTCCAAGAGCATCGCCTCCCAACCCGGCCGGCGCTGCTTCAAAGGGCGTTGAACTTCTGCGCCAAAGGCCGTAGTGGCAACCCTCCCTCGCATAGCCAGATAGAGCCTTCCGTGGCCCCAGAAAAAAAAGCGCCCCTAGACCCCGAACCCTAAACCCTAAACCCTTACTGCAATGTGGTTTCCTGAACATGGAAACTTGGACCCTCGCCACGAGGCAACCCTGAACCCTAAATCCCAAAGCTTCCCTTGACCCTAAACTTTAAAAACCCTAAACCCTATAAACCCTCCGAAGCCACAAGCTGGAAACCCTTAAACTAAGACCTGTCGAATCGCGAGATGGAGAGGTTTGGAAGAGGTTTCGAGATGTAACCAAAACCCTTAAACCCTAAACCTTAAGCGCCAAAAAAACGAAATCCACATCTTTTCGAACTTTTGTGGATGTTGAGAGCTTTGTCGTTTTTGTGGCCTCAAGTGGGGGGCGGAGAATGATCAGGGGCTTGATTGGGCTTTGCAAGGGTTCAGGGCATAGGATGTAAGGATGTCGGAACTCCAAACCTAAAACCCTAAACCCTGAACCCTCACTTTGCGGCGTCGTTTGTCAGGCATGTTCTGACGCCTTTAGTCGGCGCCTTACCCCGGCTTTGAGACGCCGTCTTTAGCCTTCGAAGCTTTTGTTTGGCCGTGCTGCGTTGGTGACAATCACAATCACCAGTGCAATCACCAACACCATTGGCATCACCATCATCATCGCCAGCATCAGCATCGTCATCTCGTCATCATCATAATCATCATCAGCACCATCAGCACCATCATCACCAGCATCAGTTTCATCACCATGATCATCACCAGCATCATCATCATCACCACCATGGCTAGAACCATCATCATCACCGCTACCATCATCATGATCATGATCAACATCATCATCATCATCACCACCGTCCTCCTCCTCCTCATCATGTCATCATCCCCATCATCATCATCATCATCACCATCACCATCCTCATCCACAACATTGTCATCATCACCATCATCGCCATCATCATCAGCATCATAATCGTCATCTTTCCAATAACCATCAGACCGCCAGCAGCATCCTAGTCATGACACCGTCGTCGTTGCGGGCGTCCTCATCGTCAAAAGTATTCCGTCATGACCCCGTGTACGCCATTAGCCTGGACCATGGCAGCTGAGCAGCACCAGCATGATCACCCCATCGGCCACCATTGTCAGCATAGTCTCTGCTGTTGTTATGGCCCTGTGGAAGTTGCCGCCATCTTCTATGCAGCGTTCCTAAACCCTAAACCCTAAACCCTAAACCCTAAACCCTTATCTTAGGCAGACCCCTACCACAGCTCCAACAGCGGCACGAAGTTTAACCTCGTCGGGGCCTGAGCTGCCTTTGAGATACATCGCCCTGCGATGGTTCTTTAAGGTACCGAGTGTTTAGGGCTTCCGAAGTTTGGGTTTCGGGGCGTTCCGTCGAGGTTCGGGTCAAGGACTGAAGTTCTGGGGTTTAGGGTTTAGGGTTTAGGGTTTGAAGTACCGACGGGAAGTACAGTGTTCGATTTTCCAGGCGGGTTCTGGCAAGTGTTATGGAAACTTAATCAGAAGTCCAGTTCCATTACCTGCAACGCTATCAAGGGCGGCGAATGAACACTGAGAGGAGCAGGCGTGGCGTTGCAAGAAGTTTTCTTGGACATGCTAGGCCTTGAGATTTCGACCGCCGCCAAACTCTCAAAGTGCAAGACCCACAGGACAGTGCCCGAGCAAGGTTTTTGCTCGCACACATGGTCTCCACAATCGTAATATAGGGGGCCGAACCTTTTTTGATTTGAGATATCCCGACTCCCTGTTCTATTTGGTCCCTAAACGCTAAACCCTGGTATTTAGGCCCGAAACCTTAAAACATGTCCAACCATGTATGGCTGCTCTATGAAGCTTGGAATGCCAAGCCCCCGAGACAGACTGGGCCCTGAACCCAACCCAATTCCTATCACGCCCGAAACCCTGAGCCTTAACCCGAAACCCTAAACCCCCAACCCCAAACCCTAAACCCTAAACCCTGAACCTTAAGATTCGGGAATACTGTTGATGATACAAATCCTGCATTACTTTAAGAACCCTAAACTGTGGGAATTATGGTATATTCCTTATTATGGGTAATGCAGGATTTACATCATCAACCTTATCACACCCGAAGCCCTGAACCTTAACTTTCTTATTTAGTAGCTGAGTAGGTAACCTTCAACCTTTTGCTCTTATAGAATCCCACAAGGTTAACCTTCTTTGGGCTATTGTACTCAGCCCCTAAGCTTGTCAGAGAAAAGAACCTTTAGCTCAAGCGCCCAGACCGGCAGCTTTCCAGAAATTCAACCGAAGCTAGACCCAAAGCATGCAAACTATCCGTGAATCCCCTACAGACAGTCACCATAGCACTTTGTAAACAAACAATAAGTATTGAAGTTCTTGTAGAATAGATCACCCTAAACCCTTTCCCAAGTATATTTGTGCCTCTATATATCAAAGCGCGACCCCACCCTTCTCATAGAAGCAATGTTCAGAACCCTCAGAGGAACCCCTGAAAGCACTCCTTGTCCGCATGTTTGGTCCTGCCAAGGTATTGGAAAGTACCGATGCTCGGCCCGGCGAGAAAACATGTGATTTGTGGTTTAGGCTTTAAGGTTTAGGGTTTATGGGTTTAAAACCCCTAAACCCTAAGCCATGAACCCTAAACCCTAAACCCTAAACCCTAAACCCTAGGGTTGATGGGTTTAGGGTTTGGGCTCTTAGGTTTTTAGGATTTCGTTGTTTTTCTTGTTTGGGACCTGGGAGTCGGCGAGAAGTGGAGTAGTGGCATCCTAGGTAGTACTAGGGAGACCCCTTAAAGGGGACCCTTCTGAACCCTACTTGTGGCTCTCTTAAAGGGGACCTTATTGAGAGGGTCTATATCCCCAAGGGTCCCCTTAATCCTAACTCCCAATGTAGTGAATTATTTTTAGTTGTACATCTGTGTATATAAACAACACACTACTACGACGACGACTACTACTGACTGCCACTACTATGATTATAAGCGCTCCTCCTCCTCCTCCTCCTGCTGCTACTACTACTACTACGACTACTACTCCTCACCTCCTCCTCCTCCTTCTCCCTGCTGCAACGATGTTTGTCGCTGGACGGTTATTTTGTAACACCTGTTGATGTGGTTATTCGTCCTCCTTTGTACGCATACCGCTGAACCTTCATCCCGCAACAGCCGTAAACCAAAAAAATGAACCCTGAACCCTAAATCGTAAAACTTCACAAACCCCTCACAAACCCATAGAACCCCCAACGCCCCAAGAACCCTAAACCCTAAACCCAAGAGCCCTAAAAGCCCTGAACCCTAAACCCTAAACCCTAAACCCTAAGCCCTAAACCCTAAACCCAAAACTAAACCCTAAACCCAACAGCCTTAAACGCCCTAAGCACCGGAAGAGCTATGTCCAGAGCCCGGGGCTTCGGGTTCTCCCTCGCCTTCTCGTGGTTTCAGGGTCTCAGGGGCCCGGTGCCAGGAGGGTGTTCAGAGTTGAGTGCTCTGCTTATGGTTTAGGGGTTAGGGGTTTGGGGGTTTGGGGGTTTAGGGGTTTAGGGGTTTAGGGGTTAGGGTTGGGGTTTACGGGTTTAGGGTTTAGGGTTAGGGGTTTAGGGTTTTGGTTTGACTGCTTGGCACGGTTACGTGAAAGCCCACTATCTAGCATACGATGCCCCAAACCCTTATTCTAGTTATCAAGGCCGCTGGATTACCTGACGTTGCCGACGGATTCTTAGCATGATGTAGGAGTCCCAGGCCATTTAACACGTCAGTATAACCTACAGTCCGTAAGGCTTCTTGGGTATGACGCCTGAACCCTAGAGACCCACATTCTCAGGCTTACTCATTAAGATTACCTTGTGCGAGTCCTTAAAGCAATAGGTTTGCTGAAGTGAGGATAGACCTCAAATTGTCGACCTACACCCTAAACCCTAACGTGTATACTGTAGAAACCTAAATAATTATCAATATTATTCCTCAGGGTTCCTTTCTATAATTCTACTACACAGGAGCCCAAAACCCTATTCTAACTATTCAGGGCCGTAAACAAAAAACCCTTAAAGGAGCCCTTATAGAACCCTTTAAGGAGCCCTTTAAAGGAGCCGAAAAACCTCATTCTTGTTATGTTAAGGCCCTACACTGCTGCATTGCTTTGGCCGAGGCCCCCTTTGGAGTCTCCTCATATTGCCTTAAGGACCATAGGGTTTGGGGTTTAGGGCTTTAGGGCTTAGGGTTTTAGAGTTTAGGGTTTAGGGTTTGGGGGTTTTTGATGATATAAATCCTGCATGATAACAAGGACTGTAGGTTCCTTAAAAGGATTCCCTGAAGGTTTCCTTCGACGGTTTCGGGTTGTAGGGTCGAGGGTTTAGGGTCTAGGTTTAAGGTTCAAGCCCGGCAACAACCCTAATAGACTCTTAGAGCTCTACGCCTTAAACCCCAAAACCTTACGTGATGACCGAGGAAGATTTCACACTGACGCACGTTTTCGTGGCCGGTCCGGGTTCGCGATGCCTGGTGCCCAGCGCACGTCATCCCATTTCTGGAAAGAGCTTTGGTCCTACAGGCTTTCGGGTATCCGGTTTAGGAGTCAGGGTTTAGGATATGGCTTTTCTTGAAAAGGTTTTTAGGTTCGGGGGTTTGGAGTTTAAGGTTCCCAGTTTAGCATTTCGGTTCTGGTCAGCTTCCAGTCTTAGAATAGTAATAATATTAAGCACTATGTTTCAGGGTTCCCTCGGAAAAAATTGGCTGTAGATACACCACGCTCCACTCTACTTCCCAAAGGTCCTTATACTGAACCTTTTTGGTACGCCTTGAAGACCCCTTTGACAGGGCCGAACAAGAAGAACCTTGTTCTCATCATTATCTAGGAAGTGCCAACTGGGTACCTCAAAGGCGTGCAAAGCCATTGCAGAAGGTTTAACTCAGGACCCTGTTTCTTGCACCCTAAACCCTAAACCCTAAACCCCTAAACCCTAAACCCATAAAACCCTAAAAGCCTAAGCCCAGGTCGTTTGAAGGTGGGTTGCATGAAGCTGAATGGCTGGACTTTAAACTTTTTGGGGATAATGTAATAATCCCCCCATAAAACCTGAAAGTGTGCAGATTTTTTGTAAACCCTAAACCCTAAACCCTAAACCCTAAACCGGCTTATGAACTCAGAAACTAAGGGTTGCATGAAGCCTGAAGCTCCAATTTGACAGCAAAAAACGCTTGCTCCAGCCGTCCAAGCCGGAACCTGACGTAAGTCTTAAGCCCTAAGGCCCACAGGCTTTAGCTGTTTCGGGCTTAAGGTTTATTGTTTATTGTTTGGGGTTGATGGTTTAGGGTTTAATGGGTTTAAGGTTTAGGGTTTGAGGTGATCAAAGAGAAGCCAACAACCTCACCCCTAAACTCGGGACTCTCGATTTTCGCTGCTGCTGAGGTTCCGAACCTGTGCGAAATGGTGTGGTGTTCGTTTCGGCCTGCCTCGCCTGTTTTGTTGGCCTGGGCTATTCAGTGGTATACTTTTTTATTTTTTGGGTTCCTGGTTCTTATTATATTATAAGTGAGCCCCAAAAGTATATACTTTTTCCCCAAGGGTTACTGAACAGCTTAGTGGCGCACGTGTCCGGTTTGTTCATAGGTGCGTTGTTCCCAAACCCTACACCCTAAACCCTACGCCCGAAGCCGAAGCCCTACCCTAAACCCCTAAACCCTAAACCTTAAACCCCTAAACCCGGAAGCCCGAAACCCTGGGTTTGGCATGGTGTTACAGGGGCTTGACGGTTGAACGGACCCGCCGCTGTCGTCCCGACTTTACAAAGGGCTTCCAGCAGCCCCTTGTCAACGACATCAAAAACCCCCACAAAGGCTTTGAGCCCTGTGAAAAAATAGGTTAAGCCGTGTCCTGTAGAACCCCAAACCCTAAACCGTAGCTAAACCCCAAACCCCAAAGCACCAAGACTCGCGACTCCGAGCCCTCAGCCCTAAAACCCCCCCGTCCGCGTTGAAGACACAAACTTGGTGTTCTTCTGGTTGGCTCTTGGGACTTTAACTTCTTGGGTCTCTATATGAACTATGATAAGGAGACTAGAAGTTTAACTTTTGGGAGGTGTTCAGAAGTCCTAAAAGCCCTAAAAGCCCTAAACCCTAAACCCTACGACAGGATGCGCTGCCATCCGTGGAGGAGAGCAAACGCTTCGACTCCCTCAGCGAAGAGGTCCGCTTCATGTTTCAAAAATCCACAGTTGAGATGAAGGGGCTTAAGGCTTTAGGGTTCAGGGTTTAGGGTTTGGAGAGAGAGAGAGAGAGAGAGCAGTAGAAAAATATAAACAGATAGGCAAACATGTACTAAACGCAACATCTAGGTGCATAAGCATATGCACGCACAGCTGCATACATAAATACGAAACTGCAGCTGTAGACACACAAGGAAACACAACAAGTTAAGCATGCCCGCAGCAAAGTCAACTAAGGTAACAATAAAATATGTACATCCGCATGGATATATTGATATGGGCACACACATAAATATAAAAATACATATAAGTATAAGTTAAAAAACTATTATCAATATAAACATAAATATACATATAAATAAACAAATATATATATATACATAAATATAAATAGAACTATGACTATAAATATAAATGTACATATAAATAAATAAATAAATATATATATATATGTATATGTATATTTATATGTATATTTATGTTTCTTATGTTTCTAAGATTTATATTTTATTTGTACACACACATGCACACACACATATATATATATATGGGCGCACCCCTATTTGGGGTCCCCTACGTTTTTCGCTATGCCATCTGACTCGGTTATAACCACCCGAGTAGGTTATGACCAGCCGACTAGGTTATAATCATGTAAACGATATCGAGTATGGTCTTATATCTATATGGAAGAGCTCGCCCGCTCAAACCTAAATATAATGATACTAATTATTGCCTA
>CAJNJA010011657.1:0-13533 GCA_905231915.1 Symbiodinium necroappetens | reverse complement strand
TATGTTGTCAAAATCTGTTTTTATTTGTCTTTATTTGTCTAATATTTGTCTTTATTTGTCTTTTTTTGTCTTTATTTTGCCAAAATTTGTCAACATTTGGCTGAGCTGCTTCCAAAACCTATATAAATCTAAGTCCCCTATATCTAGGTCGCCGCAACCGGTCAATGATATGTGCTGGCAGTTAGCAAACTAGTTACATCTCTTCACTCTTCATGGGATTTCATGATAACTGCTTCGGTAACTCATTGATTTTTGACGACATTGGTCAGAACTCTGGCTGTGTGGTTCATTATCAGCAGGTACGTTTTAACACGGGTGTCGTTGGCCGCGCCTCCGATGGTAGGCCTGCGGCCCCCTGAATTTTGATTCCTTGACGCACATACATACATACATACATACACCCCCATCCACGTGCGCCCGCTCGCCTGCGCGCTCACCCTCGCTCGCGCGCATGTCGCCGCGTCTTTCACACGCGCAGAGTAAGAGGGGTTGCCGAATTTGCAACCGGAACCTGCAAGCTAAAGGTCGTACATTTTTTACAGAGAAATTTGGTCTCAGGTTCTTCCAACGGCATTCCTGCCAGTAGCGAGAAAGCATTCAGCACCCTCAGGTTTTACTTCCCCGAGCTTGACGAGGCAGCTCTACTGCCGGCTTTCCGCTGGGTGATGCTAGGCATGGAGGTTTGATAGCTGAGTAGTGCTACTGCAGGTTTCCACTATACAGCTATAGCGGACATTAGCGGACCTGGCGCGTCGCTTCAGTAGCATCTTTGCCTCGGCTTTCGCCACTCTCGCACTTGTCGCCTTTCGATCCGGCCGGAGCGACGCAAGCCCAGGAAGGACGAGGTGCAAGCGGAGCGACGCGAGCCCATGGAGGAACAACGCAGGAGCTTCGAGCCCAGTTTCAGAGCTTGGGAACCTCATGCAGGGGTGCTTGAGGATGCTTGTCAGGGCATTCCACTGTTCCAGCTTTGCAGCAACGATCACCGAGGCGACAACGCGTGCACAGTCCTCTGTGAAGCAACAGAGCACCGAGATATGCAACTCGACTAATCGTTAAAGTTACTCGACACAGCTCGGAGTTGCAAATAGTTGCTATTCGCTTGGCTGCATGTCACCTACAGCTGAGGGCTTCCTGGGCCGTTAGCCTGCGGCAGCAGTGGGAGGAGGTCAGAAGTAAATCCCAGGAGTTCAAGTCCAAGGGGGATTTTGTTCCGGGGCTGCTCCGCAGGTCTAGTCTCAGAGCGCAGCCTTCATACGTGGCATGGTTGATTCTTGTGTTACCAATTAAGGATGGTTTTCTTGGGGCACAGGTTGTGTGAAGGAAATCGAATGATCCTGTAAACAAATCTCGAAAGCGTTACGAGGCATTCTGTTCAAGCCAGCCCCAGGGCTTGCTGCACCAGTGCATTGCCAAGTGGGACTTCAAAGCACGACTTGGAGTGTTCCGAATGCATGCATGTCCGCATGCTGAGGATGATGATCTCTTCGATGACGATCTTCCCATCGAGCCTCTGGAGGCTTGCGCATGCGCACTCTTCTGCCTCTGCGGAGTAGCCCTTAGGAGCAGAGGACCAATGCTTTCGGTGCAACAGTTGATTTATTGCGGATCTTTGGACATGTTCTCGGGCTCCCCACCAGTGCACAGCGAGAGCAACGCGAAAGCAAGGCCCCGGACGAGGGACCGGACATCTTTGACGGGGAAGTCTTCATGCCGGAGCTAGATCTGCAACTCTTCCTGTGGAGAGGGGAATGATGTAAGGCTTGGACTTCGCCAGGGGATCACCCGCCTTTGCCTTCATCCAGCGACAGCTGCCACGATCAGCCCAGCCTTTAATAAACCGCAACCACAAGCAAAACCAAGGTCGCGGCCCTTCAAGCAGCTCGGATGCCACAGTTGCCGCGAGACCTCTGTGTTTCTCGCTATTGCGGGTCGTTTTGACAGAAAAGTGGTTTCCTGTAGCAATGTCCAAGCCAAAGGTCAAGCAGAAACTCCCACGCAAGCACATCAGTCCTTTCTCCTGAGAAAAAATGCCTAAAAGAGACATGAGAAGAGTCAGCGGCCGACTCCGAGGCTGCTGATTTTGGTGGGTTTGCCGGGTGCCGGGAAGAGCCGGCTCTCCGGGCGCTTGGCTGCCTCGGGCTGGGAGGTGGTCAACCAGGACCTTTTTAGCTGCTGCTAGCTGCTAGCTCTCTTTAAGGTCTCAGTGTTTGTGTGTCTAGTAGTCTCCCGGCCGCTGCAGCTGATTCAGGACCAGTTGGGCGATCGCACCTTGCAACAACTGGACATGTTCTGGCAGGAACGGTTTTGTTTGTAATGGACAAGGACCCTGGCTGTGCAGACTTAGATTGAGATGGCACATGGGGCGGATGCTACTGCTAGCTGCGAACAGCAGGCAGAGTTTTCATCGACAAGCCTGGGCCAGTTGACTCCTACGCTTTCATGCCTCCTGTGCAACCTTAGAAGGGTTGCATCACAGGCAAGGCGTGCGTGGCAGCTGCAAAGGAGGCCGGTACTACTTTCACAGCGGCGGCAAGTGACAGTCATGGTCGGCGAATAAGTCGGGTCAGCAGAGTTCAGAATATTTCGAAAGCAAAGTAAGTGGGCATTAAGTGGTAGGCTTTCCAGTCGCAGGCGATCCGCAAGGCTGGAAAGTCTGCAGAGTTTCTTGTTCGAAGAGGGCTTGCGGCACTGCCCATTTGCGAGGGGTTCTGGCTGCTGCAACACGGACTTAAGCAACTTGACTTTGGATGCTTTTACCTCCAAGTCTGCGCCGGCTCGTCTTCGTCGATAGGGCCGGGGTGTTGGACACCCGTTGTTCGCCCGAAGCGAGAAACACCGCTGGAAGATGCTTGAAGACGGCATCGCAGGCCTTGGGGAAGTCCCGACGCGTGGTCGTGGACCGCTGCAACGCTACACGACTTCAGCGGCGGGCAGTACGGCAGCAAGGGAGCATCGAAAGTTCAAGTCTAATCATGCTTCCTCAGCTGCGACGATTACGCAGCACTGCCGCAGCACGCCGTATTGACCCCCGACTTCGGTTTGACCGCGCCGTGGGGAGCATTCAGGTTTGGCTCGAGCTGGCCGAGGACTACGAAGTTGGTGCAGCGACATCGCCGCACTAGTGTGCATAAGCAGAACTCAGGTATTTGAGGTCCTGCGGTTGTGGCTTCTGGGCTTGGGCATGATAGTAACGTGCAGCATCAGGGACTGCTTTGCTTCGCAGCATGGCCGTAACATGCAGTGACTACAGGAGCGTGTCTTTCTTAGCTTACCATTTCCACCTTTTGAATTCTGACGTTGCACCAAGGCATGCATCTGGCTGGACATCCCGGAGGACCAGTCCTAAGCCGAACTCGGAAAGAGCATTTGCAGTGCAGCGTGCCATTGGGCTGTCAGATTGGGGAGTTCGGAGCAAGTGCGCAAGGCCTTAAGCTGCCCACACGCCTTTGTGAGTGCACCACACCCCATTGTCTACCCAAACATTCTGCCCGTAGCATGTCAGAACCAGTGACCAATGTGCACTGCTTTGGTCGAGGACGTTTGTGGCACTCGTGTTTTGCAGCGTTTTGGTCACGAGCCTCGGGCTGCACTATCTTGCGCTAGCCCAGTCCCAGCGCACTCCCTGCATGCACAAATCGCGGAAGGCCATCCAAGTTGTAGGTGGCTTCCTCGTTTCGATTGTCGCAGTAGTTCATGCGTCTTGATGGGGTGTTTAGACGGAAATTGCGAGCCGGCTACTCTGCTCGGAAGCACGGAGATCCAATGAGAAAAATGAGGAAACCTTACCGGCTGAAGAGAAGAGCCTCGAGGCTGGGCCATGAATCGTCGTTTCCCAGTCTTGGGCGGTCTTGGAGTAGAGTCACACAAAAGGCGTATTAGGGGAGCAGAGAAGGCGAGAGAAAGAGAGAGGACCTCGGCTGCACGTACTTGGTTTCGGGCTCCTCTGCAGAGCCCAACAACACCGGTGCGCCATGGGCCCGGGATCCTTCAAATGCCCTCTATGCCCAGCGAGAGAGACAGAGAGAGGTGCTGACGCAGGTGGGTCTGTAAGACTAGCCTGCAACGCTCCACATCCGTTTTCTCCCCTCCAACTCTTGGAACAGGCTGCAGCAGTGGGGCTACTGTTACTAGGAGCAGAGTGAAGCAAGCACACCAGACAGACCCTCGCAGGCCTGTGTGAAAAAGTCTGTGCCAGCTGGATAGAGGGCAGGCGGCGGATGCCGACATGCGGCGTCTGTTGGTAGTCTTAGTACATTGTACGGATTTGTGAACGCAATTCTTTTGAAATTGGTCTGCTTTTTGTGGACGTACCACCCGGAGGTTATCGCTGCTTTTTCACGACGCCTGGAAGCGCCCATGGAGGTGCTTGGAAACCTTTCGTAGAGGCAGAACGAATACATGGCCTTTGTGCCATGCACCCATCCTGCCCCGTGTCCCGTCCTGCATCCTATGTGAGTTTTCCATACAGTAAACAATCGCAGATTTCTTGTGCCTTGCCTGCGACACTTCTTGCTGTTCATGTCCTCCGGCTTGACGGTTCTTGGGACTTCAGGTTTGAGTTCCGCCGCCTCGAAATGAGATCAGCATGGAATGGAATATCTCAGGCTAACGAAAGTCTCAGCTGACACAGGCTGAAGGCTTCGTGCGCTGGAGGGTGAAGGAGGATGACGATCTGGAGGACGTCTGCCGACTTGGGCACAGTGACTTTTGCCCCCCTTGAAGTTCAAGCAAACACTTTCGCGGTCGTAGGACCCTTGCTGGAAGCTTGAAGCCACTGCTGTCCCGGGTGCGTTTGGGAACCCCAGCCACTGAGGCGTTTGCTGAATATCAAGACCTTGTCCAACGAAGCGAGGCCAGACGATAGCGAGATGCTTGACAGAATGCCAGTGATGAATCGAGGTGGGCAAGGAATTCTTAATGCATCTTCATGCTGCACTTATTGTGCGATGCTTCCAGAGAGCATTTGTGAGAAGTGGTGGCAACGTAGGAGAAGAGTCGCAGGCGATTGAGTTTTGTCAGGCTGAAAGCTTGCATGTCCCGCCGACCGAGGAGGACGCTGATCAGGTGGGCTGCGATGCTAAGCACAAGGTAAATTGCAGAAATGACAGCAAGCTGCCTCCGTGGACAGACGATCGGCATCAACTTGAGCTTGAATAGAACCGATCAACAAGTCGTATAGATAATTACTTTATCGGCTGCTAGCACTTTCAGGTGCCTCGGCCACGCAAGCGTCGGCGGCGCTTGGACAGCGAGGCAGTTGCAGTTTTGATTGAGTTGTAATCTGTAGTTTGCTTTTCTTTCAGGAACACGACATTGACCCCCCCCCCCCGACGCGACTCTCCATAGTCGACATAACACCAGCATCATCCAGAAGCCTCGCAAAAGGCAGCAGCCGCTGGGCGAGCTCCGAGCATCGAGGATTGGTGAAGTCCGAGCAAGAGACATAGTTAGGGTACCGTCCGGATCATATAGTATGGTCGTGCCAACAACCATCGCACCAGCAACCACTGGACCAATGGACATGGAGCTTCCGAGCGACCTGATCTCGCAAGTTGTAGAGTGGAGCCGGAGGAAGTCAACCTGCACAGCAAAGCGCAGCGGGCGCAGTTTCTGCGGGCGTGGCGCCAAGCTGCACGTAGATGCTCAACAACATCGGCACACAGGCATCTCAGAGTGTGATGTTTCCTGCGCACTGCGAAGTGAAGCTCGATTGAATTTCGGATCAAGGGTGGATTTGTGCTGCCCTGCTAGGTACAGGGCTTCTGAGCCGTCAAACGAAGTCAAGCGGGTATGAACGATCTGCCAGAGTACTCTGAGAAAGGTGCAACGAGCGCGCGCCCTGTCAGAACGAAAAGCAGAAAGGGCGAGTTTCCTCCCAGCAATCCTGTAGGCCCTTGCAAGACTCCCAAGACTTCCGAAATGGGCCAAGCCCCTGAGTTCGATAGCCAAACCATACCCTAGCCCTAGACTCCACTAAAAGAGAGTTGTGTTGACAACAGCTTTCCGCTTGGCCAGGTCGTGCGACGTCAGGTGGAGTATTACTTCTCGGATGCTTGCCAAATTGGAATAGGAAAGGCCACTGTTTTGGCCGCCTCCTGTCAAAGCTGATAGATCGGTTATCTGATTTGGTTGACTGACGGCTCACTTGCCATGCACTCCTGTGCCAGAATGATCGCTGCAGACAGGGATACTGCTCGCCCATTGTATCGGCTCAGTTCGCGCTCTTCGGCTTTCAACTTCCTCCGCTACCTGTAGTTGTCCTGCTTCGGAGACTAGCAGCATTCTTTATGCTTAGCAACTTTGCAGTACTGCGAGTGCTCCGTCACACAGGCGGGGCTGTGATAGCATCGGAGTGAACTTGAGTTCCGCTGTGGCCTCCTAAGCCTTACCCACAATCGCGGCGGCACTGAACCTACATGTGGCCTGGGGACGAAGCAGAAGTCATCCTTCCTGTCGCAAGTTTCCTTGAGATCAGGATCGCAATTTGAAGAAGGACTGGTTCTTTCAGGAGAAGATTGCGGCAGAACCAGAGCCTGGCTGGCTTGAGCTTCGATGGATCATGCACCTGTGCAAGCATGAAGCCTCATGAATTCTCTTTATTCGGCTTCCATAGAATATGCAGAGTTGCTTCTTGATGTCAGTCTTTTCGGATGACGTGTTGCGAAGGGTTGGCAGCGTGGGCAGCGTGCGGAAAGCCGGGTTGCTTATGGTGGTTCCAGTGGTTCATGCAGCGCTTCTGGGAGCAGTGCCCTTGGCAAGAAGGTCTTGTCCCCGGATTGCCGACGTGCACCGTGCTTCCGAGCAGGACCCCAGCAAGCTTTAAGGCCGAGTGACAGTGAGGCAATGACCTGACTTTGGACTTTGCTGTTCTTTGCTGAGTGAAAGGCTCCTGGAACCTCACTTGCAGACTTCGTGCAGATGCAAGTTTCGACCTTGATGCCCACCTGATTGCTTCGTCAGCTGTGCGCACGTACATGTTTCATGACTATGAAATCGGACCAGGACGTGCTCGAGGCATTGAAACTTTCGGCATTGAAGGCCTGCTGCGTTTCTCAGTGTTCAGTCTTTCTGGGCTGGTAAATGTTGCATACTGCCTCGCCCCTGGGCTGCAGAACACCGAAACCTCTGACCCGCCTTCACGCAGCAACGGTTTGTTGAGATCGTGTTCGTCGCTGTGGCTACACATGTCTTGCAGCTGACGCCTCCCGTAATGGCTCGTGAGGTTAAAGAGGCCAATGGCCGCAACTGGCTCTCTCGGACCCAGCCCCTACCTGAGTTGGAGGCCCGGGGGGAGCACAGCTTCAAATCAGTCAAGCCTCTCTTTGGTGCAAATGAAGGGATCTTACATTCGGCCAGAAGGAAGGTGAAAGGCCATTGTTCCCTCACAGAAGGGCCTTGTTGCAGGTGTCCCGATCAGAGAAACCTGAGCAGCTGCATGACGACGTAGATCAGGAGGAGGCCCTGCGGCCATGATGTTTCTAGGTGCAGGCAGCAACCCGTTTATGTCAAGAGCACTCCGAGAATCTCCGAGAGGTTATGGTGATTGTGGTGTTCGGAGATCTGCAATGATACGATGTTTCGAGACAGTAAAGGACACACGATGCAGTCTTGAAAGAAAGAAGACATACATGGGGTGTTCATGACAGAGGTCAGCATTGAAAGAACAAGGGGAGAGCAGGACTGCGCAGACTGCGACGATGTCCTGGACGAGACCCCTGACGAGGAGCGCAGCGGGGACGACTTGCAAGCAGTACTTGCCGTCTTGCCGTCCGGGCTGGATCGTTGTACCGAGAGTGGTGTGCACGGCAGACTGCAGCGGCAGCTCACTGTGCCAACCGGAGGGGATGTTGCCCGGTGCTGTGCTGTGCTGTGGTTACGGAAACTATAGTGACTAGTGACTAGTATAGTATTGTGAACTTGCTCAAGGCAGAACCTGGGTTACTTCGCGAGAATTGAAAGCCTGTACAAAGCCACGGCACTTTGGGATCCCACGATGTCCAGATTTCATTGTCTGTCTGTGCTTTTTCATGCTGCATCTGGAGAGGGTGGGTGGCGGCTCCGGCTTGGGATGAGGGCGGTTGGGTGGAAGGGTGACCGGAGCCCGGGTTGAGCAAACAAGTAGAGTCAACCAGAAATGCAGAAACCACTGAAGTCTCCAAGAGCAGGTATACTGCTATGGAATCAGAACTTCTTCCCCCCATGTTCTCCTACTTCCACTACCAACTCTACTCCTGTTCCCACGACTGCTACGACAACTTACCACCACGACTGCGACTACAACCACGACGACGAGCAGAACAGGTAGAAACATGCAGAAGTCCTTTCCCCTGGCCGCAGCATTCGCCGAGCCCCTGGCTTCGTGAGGACGCACGGATATTCTGCGAGCAGCGGTGGCAGGACCTCTTCCGGCCCCAGAGGGTGGAGCGGAGGGGCTTCCCTCCAGGGTTGGGCGGCCAGGGCTGTCCGCAGTGTTTTGCATTTTGCTTTTTGAACTAGCGGAGGTGGTCTTAAATCCTGACGCGACTCTTTCCATGACTGTTCAAATCTGGCAGCGTACCGTTTGCTACCGCCAACGGCTGCCGCCATCCAGGAAGCTGAAGCAGACATCGTCACCACCGAGAGTTCGAAGGCCAGACATAGTGAAGAAGCTTGCAGCAGTGAGGCCGAAGTCACCACACCCTTCTACCCCCAGCTTCCACGAGTTCAGGGAGTCTTGTATCAGGGAGTCTTAGCCTCAGATCTTGGCACTTTTTGAAGCCCTCTTTTCAAGAGATGAGAGCTTCGGTGCGGGATTTGGACGAGTTTGCTGGAGGCCGCGGACCTGGAGCTGCTCCGGGTTCTGGGCGCCCAGGAGGAGGCCCCACGGCGTGGGCCCGACGAGGTGTGAGAAGCTGAGCAAAGCTGCGCATGGAGGCTGGTGCGGACAGTGACTCCGGCTCCGATGGCTGCGATGGCTCCGGCAGGGAGCTCCAAGCCGTTCCCGCGGAGCCTACAAGCACAGCCGTGCAGGCAGCGGCACAAGGTTTGGCACAGTCCGCGAGAAGTATTTGGGATGATGTCTTGGTGTCTTTTCGACATGTTCCAGCAGGACTGATCACCCAGACGCGCGAACCAAACGGACTAAACACAACAGAAATCAGCAAAACCCCCTACCAAGCAACGGCACGAACACAACACACAACAGCTTGCACTTAGTGATCGCTGCCTCTGCCAGGCGTCTGAGGATCCTTACCTGTAGCTGGAGACGCTGACAGCAAAGATCTCCTTGGCTGCCGTCTACGGCTGGAGACATATTGGAGCGGTTCAGGGCCCAGACGGCAGCAAGAAAGGAGGCCGAGCTGATTGGGTTCCAGAGCGGTGGTCAGCGTGCGGCAAAAAAGGCTGGTGGAACCCTTGCTTGGTCTTGCCGTAGTGCTGTGAGGGCGATTGTGCACAGGGCCTAAGCCTAAGCTTCGAATTCTATTGTTGAGAGATGCGACGATGATTTGAGGAAATGTCCCAGATGAGGGCTGTATCTTGATGCTGGCAACTCAATCCCTTTCGTGCTCGGTAGTGTTCACTTCACATTAAGAAACACCCAACCGAGCCCCAGCCTCCGTCATAAGAGCATTTTGAGGAGCCTTGAAGCCAGCCGCCAATACTAGAGGCCATTAGAGGTAGAAGCCAAGAGCAGCAGCTAGACTTCGAATCTGGGCCAGCGAGGTCTTCGTTCAGCCCATTTGAGCGTGCATCATTGATATTCATTGATCATTGTTACATTTTGTCTCCGCTGCGACCGCTTGGATTCTACAAATATGGAGAGGGGCTCTCATTACGTTCTGGGAATTGGATTTTGCAATTACGCTGAGGTTCCGTAACTTGGAAGTAACATTAGAGTCTGCCATGCTCAGGGTTATGGTCCATTGGGCCTGGGCACTAGCTTGCTGCATTCCATAGTTGCATAGTTGCTGTCGACGATGTTTCCATTGTGAATTTGCCGCAGAGCACGGTTTGCAAAGTATCAAGGGCGGAGCAGGAGCCAGAACAAGCGAAGCTTGGAGCGTCACAGAGTAAATGACGAGGCCCTCAGCCTCTCATCGGCGCAGGCCGAGCTCCACAGGCACGAAGACATAGCTCTGAGCCCACGACCTGTAGTCCCCGCAGCTTACCGCTGACGAAGGTGGAACCTGTTGGCGACGCGGAGCCTTGCGCGAAGGCGCCCAGCGGGATAGAGCCGGATGTCGCCTTAGTAGTTGTCCTGATTGGAGCTATGCCTTCTGGATAGCTCATCTTGTAAATTGTATGTCCCCAAATAAGGCATGCAAGTCGAGAAGGTCGATCTTTGAAGCATGCTGTCCATTGGTCATCTCTTGCGTGCATGATGGCACCATGCTCAAAGCTTTCTGCAGGGGCTCTCTCAGCGGTTTCGGTGCAAGATCTGCCAGGCCCTGGCCTGTGCATATGGTATATGGGAGCTTGGATCCGTTCCTGAGACGATCCTGACAGGTCTTGACCCATGCTGAAGTTATGGAGGCCTGGTCTTGTTCGCGGGTGTTTACACTAAATCTAAGCTGCAGCTGCGCTTGGCGTCTCTGCAAACCTCCAGGCTCCAAGCCGTTTGCCTCCATGCGCAGCTCAAAGACAGGAGATGGGCCTTCATAGCATGTCCGAGACCGTCAACCCCACAGCAATAGCTCATCTATCAACAAGAGTATTCGACATCAGAGCTTCATTCGTCAGCCAACAGCCGCCACCTGCAAGCCTGGATGTGCTTGTCAAAAAGCGGATCCTTCCCGACATTGCAACAACATAGCCATGAGTTCCATGTCGCATGGTCCCGACATGTGCCTTGGCTTTGACAGTTTAGCACTTCTTCAGGTTTGGATTGTCGGAGGCAGTGTTGAAGCACCAGTAGTAATCAAGAAGCACGGGGTAGTGGTTGGTACAAGTTCTTGCAGGTATTAGCCAGACCATGCAGTTGGCGAATGTCGCGGTAGCGCAGACTTGCGATGAAGATCAAAGGAGCGTGATCGGAGGGATTCTACTCGTACGTAGGTTTGAACGGCAGGAAGCCTGACCACAATTTCTCACAGAAACACCGAACTTGTTGAAATCTCTTTCCGAACACACCTCAAAAGCCCCTCTCCTAGGCAGGCTTTGCCTTCTGAAGGCGCTGGCCATGACAGGCCTGAGCCAAAAGGGGCGGCTGTGCCAGAGCTCGTGGTGCCACTTTCAGCTGGGCTGGGACCTGCCCGGCAGCAGGTCGACCTGCATGTCGGACATTGCAGCAGCCGCCGGCAAACTCCTGGGCTGCCTCGTGGACAAGCTGTCGGCTTAGTGTTGCATTGTGTCGTCCATGGCATCAGACGTGACATGCTCACATGCTTGGAAGACAGTCGGGCATTGATTGGCTGCAGACGCATCAGCATAATTGCTGTAGCTTCCCTGCCTAATCAGTGACTACCCGATCTACTCACAGATGAACCATGCCGGAAGCCTCCTATTTCAGCTGTCTCCGGTGCGCCGAGGCAGAAAGACTTTCAGGTTTCCAACGACGACGACTCTTGTCAAAATTGTTCAAACGCCGACTGAAGCTGTTTCTTCAGACATGATGCCACAGATGCGAGGCGTGTTTTGATATGATGTTGAAGATGATTCTGATGTGATGATGGTGACGACGGCGAAGACGATGACGATGACGACGATAGTTATGAGATGGCGATGATGATTCGGATGATGGTGAGGTCGAAAGTCATGTTGTTGATGATGATATTGGAGTTGACGGTGTTGATATGTGTTGATGCCGAAGAAATTGCATCACTCTGTTGTCCCCACTGGTGTATTGCGGAAAGGGGACGACGGCAATGGATGGTTGTAGTGGCGGGCAGTACTCTGGTTTTGTTGTTGGTACTGGTGATTGCCGCTGTGGCGATGGCAGTGGTAGTCGTGGTCGTCGTGGTCGTCACAGTCGCAGTTGCAGTCGTCGTCGTCGTCGTCGTCGTCGTGGCAACTGGCGGGAGCAGTACGGAGGTGCAGTCAGCCGACCGAATCCCTCATCCAGTGCCACCCTTCCTTCGGCAGCAGCAGCTGCTGGGCGCTTGACAAGACTTTGGTTGCTCAAGCCAATGTGTACACCGTTCTCCCCTGTGCCTGCTTCAGTATCCACACGCAAAAGCCTGGTTCATGTCGTCACTAGCGAAGCTTTGGATCTCGCAGACCCCCCCCCCGCCCGACCTGTTCCGGACAACGGTACAGCTTCGCTTTCGGTTGGCAGTAGTCCCGTCCGGTTCAGCGACCATGCAGTCGCCTCCCCGTGTGGAGGCGACCACACTAAAAGGCACCATCAACTGCTGCCCGAGCCTTCGCAGCTGGACTGTCCCCAAAAATTGAGAGGTTGAGGAAACCCGACCTCGTACCTCCGCGGCCTCCACTTCTGCCTGGCGCTCGTTGCGTGTTTGGCTGCCACACTCTGAGTGGTGCACGGCCCCGCGGTGCTGGACCTGTCACCTGTGGCCTACGCTCGGCGCAAGGATGCGCCCAGTGCTTTATGCCGCCCCTCCACAATGTCGGAGCCACTGCATTGGAACTGTTGTTCGCAGCGCCTGGTTCGAGGGCGAGCCTGAGGTTGTTATGTTGGGTACCATCTCTGTGGCGCTAGTCATTTACATTTGCGTAGGAGTAGGAAAGAAGCAAGAATAGGAGTACAAGCAGGAGGAGGAGGAGGAGCAGGACCAGGTCAAGCAGTAGGTTAACTACCGTGGTGGCAGTGGCAGTGGCAGTGCGAGGGTGGCTGATATTGATGACGGTCATGCCATTGTGTACTCTATGCTGTTGCTGTTGCTGTTGCTGTTGTTGCTGCTGCTGCTGCTGCTGCTGTCGTTGCTGCTGCTAGTGGTGGTGTTGTTGTTGATGTGGATGGTGAGGGAAATTGCCGTTCGGTTGAGGATGATTTTAATGATGGTGATGGTGATGATGATGATGATGTTGATGATGACGGTGATGAGTATGGTGGTGCTGGTGCTGGCGATGGAGATGGAGATGGCGATGGCGATGATGATGGTGATGGTGATGATGATGATGATGATGCTGGTGAGGATGATTTGATAATGATGATTATGGTGATGCTGATGGTGAGGCTAATGATGCTACGGGGGATGATCATGAAGATGGCGTTGTGGTGATGATGTGGTAACGACGTGGTGATGATGATGGTGATGATGGTGGTGATGATGATGATGGTTCGGGCACTGGTCGCATTGGTGCGAATGTTGGGAGTGTGCTTCTTTAAATGTTGGTCATGGATGTTCTTTTGTATGTCGTCGTCCTGGCAGCCTTCTTGTCCGTGGTTTGGCTGCTCCTCCTTCGTTTGTCACAGCTTGGCTGCGTTGTTGCTGCCGTCGTCGGGACCATCATCAACATCATGATGATCGTCATCATCTTTCAAACACATCGATTTCACAGTCTGGCTGACAAGAATCGTGTAATGGCAACTCTTGATTAATAAACCCCCCCTCCCCCCCCGCAAGGTAGGTCAGCTGGTGGCCTAAAACG
>CAJNJA010011656.1:0-13533 GCA_905231915.1 Symbiodinium necroappetens | reverse complement strand
CACCCTGTTTGGCGAAGCGCTCTGCGATTGCCTGAATCATGTCCTGACGAACCTCTTGGAGGTACTCCCGAGGCCTTCCTCGTTCAATCATGCTTTCAAGGCTGCCTACCAGGCCGTTGCACTCGACAATGATGTCAGCAAGTTCATGTCCCACCAAGTTGAACGCGATGCTGCTTGGCTTTCGAAGCTCCTCCTATCATGACGGGATACGACCACCAGATGAGACCCACAAACCAACACATGCCCAACCAAAAGCAAAACAATCTACCTACCAGCGCCCAAGTGTGTTTATGAGCTTTCTAGCCAGTCCTCGGTGCCAAAATTGTTGCCTTCGCCTCCAGGCCATACTTGGTCGATGCTCATGCCATCACCGAGAGGCGTGGGGAACTGCACGTGTTTTTTGGTGTGTCCGTGCCACATGCTCCTCTGGTAGTTCGGCAGAAAGTGCATCTGGACAGTCGGAGAAGATGGGTCGGTTGTAAGCGATGCCACCTGTATTTACTACTACCGGCACGGTGTAGTACTTCTCATTCGCAATTAATGTCCGGATCTGCCAATTTTTGCCATTGAAGAAATGTATCTTGCTGGCGCAGAATGCCTTGGTCTCCTTCAAGTACAACTCGCTCAAGGGCGGGCAAAGGCTTTNNCAAGTTCGTCTCGATCATGGGCATCTGAGCAACCTGCACGACCTTCCGGCTCAGGTTGAGCCTCATGCGGTGGGCAACCATCTTCCCAAGTCATGTGGGAAGCATCGTGACTGGCTACGCACTGCTGGTCTCATCTCTGTCAAGCCGAATTGTCTTCGGACACAAGCTGCATGATGCGACGTCAAGAGGCAGGAGAGCAACGCATGACACAGCATCTGGATGCGCCGACAAGCAGAAAACATGCAGAGCAGACCTTGATCAGCATCCCACCATCCGCGCGGACAGGGGCGGAAAATGACAGACCCCCGACCCATACTATGCCCGATAAAACGAATAAACCTAACCTTGCCCGTTTCGGGATGTTACATCACCTGATAAATAGGATGAGATAGAGTATTTTAAGGATAATGGGCTACTAGTTGTGATTATATGGCTATATATGTTCACGGTGATGTAATTACCCAAAATGGGCGACCCCATTACCTTGTCCATTTTGGATAATTGCACCTTATTTTCTATATGGTAAAGTGTTTTAGGATATTGTGGCTATGATTTGGGCCGTGGTGGTGCAATTACCCAAACTGGGCAAGGTCTTCCCTGACTACTACGCCTTAAGCTAGAACGGCCACAGTTAAACCCTGGAGGACTTGTGGAATGCGACGCAAGCTTGGACAAGAAGATGACATGATAAACCAAAACTTAAGGTTTACTACAAGTCAGGGTTCAGGACTAATGGTTTCACGGAAGGCAGTCTTGCTGCGAGCGTTTGCCCAACTACGGTGCCGTCTCCCGCCGGAGCACCACAGCTCTGGGTTTGTTTCGCTTGGCGGGCGCGAGGAGGTACATCTGCAAGGCGCACATCGGAAAGCTTGGGACGGGCACGTAGGGCTTGGCGAAGTTTCCGAGGCAGCAGCTGCGGTAGCCTCCGCGCAGGAGACTCTGCTTGTTGTGGAAGTACCCTAAACCCTATAAACCCTAAACCCTATAAAACCTAAACCCTACAAACCCTAAACCCTATAAACCCTAAACCCTAAACCCGGAAGTACCCTAAACCCCATAAACCCTAACCCTAAACCCGGAAGTATCCTAAACCCTATAAACCTCTGCCCTTTTAACCCTAAACCCTATAAACCCTAAACCCTAAAGTACCCTAGACCCGGAAGTACCCTAAACCCTAAACCTAAACCCTATAAAACTAAGCCCTATAAACCCTAAACCCTAAACCCGGAAGTACCCCAAACCCTATAAACCTCCGCCCATGAGGTGCTGCCAGAGGCACAGGCCGAGTGAGGAACTGGCGAGACGTGGCGGAGTGCCGGTCTTCCAAGCTTAAAGGACATTAGGGTTTAGGGTTTAGGGGGTTTAGGGTTTAGGTTTTAGGGTTTAGGTTTATAGGGTTTAGGGTTAGGGTTGACCACGAATCAGTCGACCCGGAGGGAGTCAACCGGAGGGTTTCGGGTTGATAGGGTTGTAGGGCGTTCGCATCTTAAGGTTGGGTTTTGACCTTCGTTTAGGGGCTTAGGGTTTAGGAGGTTAATTTAAGTGTTTCGACTTTAAGCTTGCCTCCTCGAAACCCTCAACCTTCCTTGCGAAAGAAACCCTTGATACCCCCTGCTAGAAGAGCATGAAACCCTCAAAAAAGTTCAACCATGCGACACCTGACCTAAACCCACAAAGCCAAGAACCCCAAAACCCTGAGAAGCCCTAAACCCTAAACACACCAAACAATAAACCCTAAACCCTAAACCGTACACCCCTTAACCCTCAGCCCTGACCAGATCCGAGCCCCTATAAAACCCCGGAAAAAAATCAAGTGCAGGGGGGGCTGACGTGTTGGCGACACCAGGGTTCACATAGCCCCAGGACATAAGGGCCACACCACCTCAGTGAGATGTTATGGGCTTTGTGGTCTATTATGGTTTAGGAGTTTAGGGTTTAGGGAGTTTCTGGGTTTTGGGGGTATTATTCTGGCCAAAGAATACAATCTGGCACCCCAAAAGGGGCCTTGAAAGGTCCAAGGCTGTCTGATGAGGCTTGCCAGGGTCGTCAGCCTGCAGCTCTTTCTCTTACTTCCCCAATAAGCCAGAGAAATAAATAAAGGGTTAAACTTTCAGATTACTACTAAGTTATCAGAACCCCAAAAGTCTAAAGGTTTGGATACTGGGGAACCAAGATCTCATCGTGCTTAAGGACTTGACCCACTCAAGGGCTTAGGGCTTCAATCAACCCCTAAACCCTGAACCCTAAACCTTACCCTAAACCCTGAACCCTAAACCCTCAACACTACTTTAACCCTATAAAAGCCACCCTTCTCAGGGCTTCTTCTGCTGATTTCTTTCTATACGTCCTTAATTAGAAAGGTAGGTGTTCTTTGGGGCTCCAGGTCGGGGTTCTGGGTTTCGGGGTCTGGGGACTTGAGGTGTGCCGGCACTTTGCCGCCTCACCGGAGTTCAAGTGCGCAAGGGCTTGGGGCTTCCAGGCCATTCTCTATATTAGGCCCCTATATTACAGTCTTCGTTGTAGTTCCTTTGTGGGGTTTAGGATTTAGGGGTTCAACCATGTTCGTTTCTGTTCAGGATCCTTAGAATGTAACGCAGGAAAGGAGCCGCAATGGAGACGATTGCAGGGCTTGGAAGTTTGAATCGCAAGCCTTAAACATCCTTAAGCCATAAACTCGAAACCCGAAACTCGAAAGGCAGAGATGCCGTTGGGGCTCATACAAAACTAAACTATCGGCATGCTTGGATCTGCCTGCAAGCTTCTGATCTCTCAGCCTCGCGACCCTAAATCCTAAACCCCAAACCCTAAAACCCTAAACCCTAATGGAACCCTAAACCCTAATGGAACCCTAAACCCTAAACCCTATAATGGAACCCTAAACCCTAAACCCTATAAAGTCGGATAAAGGCGGATACCAGATCCACACCCCGATTCCGAAGCGGCAGCTGCAACCTTTGATCCAGAGACCATGATGTAGACCCCCTATATCCTATGCGCTGCACCCCATAGAGGCTAAACCCTAAACCCTCTAGAGGCTAAACCCTCAACCCTATAGAGGCTAACCCTCAACCCTATAGAGGCTAAACCCCAAGCCCTATAGAGGCTAAACCCTAAGCCCTATAGAGGCTAAACCCTAAACCATAACCTTATGAATAAACCAAGAACCCGAAACCCAAACCCTGCCCTGAACTCACAGGGAAACGTAAGCTCCTCAACACTGACACATTGGTCAAAGCGGTACCCCCCAAGAGAGCGGCCTGAAACCGCAAGACTCCGAAGCTCAACCCCAAAGCAGCGCAAGATGTCGAGCGTTCTCGGGTTTAGGGTTTAGGGTTTAAGAACCAATTATCGTAGATGTTGCTGCTCTACAAAAACTCAGCAGAGCAGCCGTAGTCGATGGGGATGATGCGACCGGCCTGCTCACCACAGCCGCGCTGTTTGCTGGGCTCATGGTGCTTACAAGGATACGTGCATGATCTGATCAAAAAACTAGCAAGCAAAACGTAAGACAAGTGCTTTCCTAGAGTCCTAGAGTAGAGCTTATCACCACCAAATACAGTTTTCATAAGACACCATCGACTACGAGTCTCTGGTTCCCCACAGTAGCAAAGCACCTGAACTGAAACTAAATGGGGCAGAATCCCCGATACAGCATCTGTAGAAAGCATGGGCTCCTGAACCCATCTCTACTCTCATGAAGTTCATGTTTTGCTGTGCACCGTTGCAGTTACTCCTTGTACAAGTACAGCTACAGATACAATTGTTGGAAGTATTGGTATCATGAGTATTCGTCGCAGTGCTTTCATTGTTAAGTCCAGCTTGCACTTGCTAGATGCCTGTTGTCACAAGATCTTGCGGCAATATTGCGACAGCCATGTTATGGGTGCTGGGCCATTGCCCCTTCGGCAGCCTCGTTCTGCGTCACACAATTGGGTGGCAACCTGGGCTCGGGACAGCGGTTTAAGGTTTAGGGTCAATGACCATGAAAGAAGTGGTGCAGGTGCTCGTTCATGATGCAGGTGCTGTGGTTGCTGCTGTTGCTGACAATAGTACAAAATATGCGGAGTGTCAGCTGATGATGACACAGCGGACCAAGACATCTGCGATGTTGCTGGTGAGTGATTTCGCTTCTAGTGATGGCGGTGCTAGCGATGAAACTGCAACGTCAACACCAAGCCGGCGGACATGAAGATGATGCTGGTGGCGGGCTTGATGATGATGTTGTTCGTTGAAAGCAACGAACGCAATAGTAATTGTGCGGTCACCTGTATGCTAGGCCTTGCTGAGCCCACGTGTCGTGTGGTCATCTTGGTACTCATTGGTTTTGCTGCTTGTCGAGCCAGTCTGCTGCCAATGCAAACAATTACAGCAAATCCTGCTGCTAATGACACTGCTGATGCTGCTTCGGCCAGACCAACTGCCAGTACTTCTTCAACTCTTCTGCCACTGCTGCTGCCACTCATGCTACCGGTGCCGGTGCCAGTACCAACACCACTTGCGCTACCACGACGACGACGACGACGACGACTACTACTACTGCTACTACTACTGTATTGCGACTGCTACTGCTACTGCTACCGCTACTGCTGCTAATGAATCAGTGCTGCTGCCAATGCTGCCACAACTACCCGAACAATTCTGCATCCTCACGCCTGAACTCTAAATTCTAAAACATAAACGTCGAGACGCAAAAACATCTCCTAAACTCTTGAAACTAAACCCAAGACTCCCAAAGTCCTTAGGATACAAACCTTGAACAGAAACATCCTAAACCCTAAACCCAATGACTCAGCACCAGCCTCGAGAATCCGAGCTCAAGACCGAACAAGCTCGGGAAGCGAAGGGCCATAGATATCCAAATCGAGAAGTGCTACCTGCAACGGTCTTACGATACTTCTTAGGGACACATCAAGTCTATCCCAACAAGCGAATTTCGGGCGTAGAGGTTTGGAGGTGTAGAGGCTTTAAGTGTCGTCTGATTTTTGGGAACTACGGATTGCATACTCGGCGTTTCATGGTCACGTATCAGAGCCAGTCAGAAAGTCAGGCTAATACCTGCTTTCCTCTGCCTGCCGCGCAACATGCCGCCAAAGCAGTCTTGCGCATTAAGATCTGTATAGGTTCTATCAATTGAGCTTTGTGTCCCCGTCATAGACTGCCCAACCCACTCTTCTCCGGCTGGTACAGGCCCAAGTCTCTTCACCAGTCTAAAGTGCTTTGCATTGCCCTTCCAGTCGCCCTCATCGTCGATAGCAAGGGATGCGGATGAACAAATCGCGGCAAAAGATCGAGTGAGTGACAAAGAAACCTTTCTGAAACACTAGCCTCATCGTATTGCTTTGCTTGCACAGGACAGGAACCACGTCACCATCCTCGAACAGTGGTCGTTCGTCAGAAGGTTCTACCAGAACGGAACTTCAATCACGAACAGCTTGGAAGCAACGAGCGTCAATGCCGTCGAACTTGATGGGGGGTTCGAAGTGTGTGGTGACGGGTGAACGGCATCTGAGCCAGGCTAGGACGGCGGCTGAGGAGTTCTGGGATCCCCTGAGTTCTGGGATCCCCTAAACCCTAAACCCAATTACGCATTGCCTTCGAAAAGCTGGCGTCCAAATGCATCCGGGAGTGCTCGCAAAGGGTAAACACGGGTAAAATGTGAACTAAACATGTCTAGGTCGACTTCATCCATAGCTCTACACTCTACGGCGGCTACAGCGGCCAGGGCTTGGGAAAGGCCTTGACACAAAGCCCTACATGGCCCTACACTCACATGACTCACATGCATGGGGTGCTTGTTGCTCGGCAAGTGAGTGCAGAAACCCAGCAATCAGTTGCATCCACATAGTCACACGCACTGCCGAACGCACTCTGAGATGACTCCCCCAAATGCAAACCCTTGCTTTCCGCTGTCCTTCTGTTGTTCTCCATGGTGGTTGCCGTGATGGTCATAGTTGACCATATCGTCGGTTTGCTTTCTCCACGTGTACCCTGGGCCCTCAACCTTTCTTCTTGGGATCGACCCGGTCGGCTTAAGGTGGGCATAGTGATAGTATCGTGTCGTTTTGTGTAGAGGTCTGGGTTCGCGTACACGACCTGTCCGTGGACATTAAATTACTAAGTTGTTAATCTCCTCAAACAGGAATCTGATACGTAGAGTCTACTAAGTTGTTAAATCCCTCAAACAGGAATCTGATAGAGTCTGGCTCAACTATGACGAATCGGGGGTGCCTCGAAGCGCATCTGTCTTAACCTCGGTTTCGGGCTTGAGCTCGAGAGGTTCATCGAGGATAGGGATCCTATGCTTAAGGGCAAAAGTTGAGGCCTTCATGCTTAGAATAAGGTTTCGAGTATTTAATTGTAAAAAAGACTGCAGGGGGATGGTATTCGCAATGTGTGGGACCCCCCATCTCCGGGGTGTCGTGTCTTTAGTGGAGGTGCTCAGCTGTGGGTCCCGGGGCCCGGGGCTTCGATGTTTGTTGGGATGTAGTGCGTCGTGCCCTTCGCTGTTGTTGTGGGAGGCCACTGCTGGAATTGCGGAGCCTGAAGGCCTGAAGGAACCCAACCAGCCAAGAGCCTACTGCTGTTGAAAGGGAATGTGAAATGAGGAGCCCTTTAGGGGGGCTTCCTGGACTTCAGGTAAAACCTAAACCCCTATGATTCCGATTTTTTGTAGGCCAGCTTTTTTGGGTGGTGTCTGCACGACTTACTAGATTGCGAAGTGCTGAGGCTCCTTGGGGGCTTCAGAAGAAGAGCTATGGAGGCTTCGGGACTTAAAGGTTTAGTGAAGTGTTTAGGACGGACGGGCAGACGCTTGAGTACCACTTCTGGTGTGGGTTGAGTGGTGTTTTGGAGTTAGAGATTTGTCATAACAACAGCAGAGCAATGCAGTTAAGCTTTAAGGTAGGGATGTAATCCCTTTACGGCATGTGCAAGCCCTTCTACCCGAACGACTCTCATGATATACTCATGATAACCAGCAGCTCTCAAGAGATCCCTAAATCTGAAATATAAAAACCGTGCTGCAACCCAACAGCAGCTACTTTTCCGGCTTCGTTTTCTAATAGTTCTAGTGTCCGTCGATCTGTCTGTCTGTCGATATATCTATCTATCTCCATCGATCGAGCTATCTAGCTATCTAGCTATCTACCTATCTGCCCGTCTATCTATTTACCTATCTATCTATCTATCTATCTATCGACCTATCTATCTATCTATCGATTCATCTATATGATCTGATCTATTCTAATCTAGTTAACCTAATCCAATCTAACCTAGTCAATCTAATCCTAATCTAATCTAATCGAAATCTAATCTAATGTTCTAAACTATCGATCTATCGATCTATCGATCTATGTATCTGTCCATCTATCAATCTATCGATCTATCAATCTATCTGTGGTCGCTCTATCGATCCATGGTCAATCTATCGATCTATGGATCTATCCATCTATCTATCCATCTAACTATCGAACTATCTATCTAGCTGTCTATTCAACTATCATTCTATCGATCTATCTGTCTGAATCTACTCAATCTTTCTATTAGTATGAATCTACCTATCTACCTATATACATATGTAACATATGTAAGTATATATATATATACAGACATATCTATCTATCTATATATATATATGTGTGTCTACCTTTAGGCATAAACACACATACACACATGTGTGTGTATATATATATATATATGTCCTTAAACAGATAGTTTTCGGGACCGGGCAACCCCTAAACCCTTAAACGCAACGCTCTACGAGACCTACGAGCCGTTAATCCTATGAGCCCGATACCCCAAACCCGACGAGCCCTTAACCCTGAACCAAAACCACGCTCAAGAGAAAACGGCTGGGGAAGCCGACATGTAAGCAAGGTTGACCGACAATGTGGACTTGCCGACCTGAGTGGGAGATTTAGACCCTAAACCCCTAAACCCTAAACCCCGTTTAGAGTCTCTTGTTTTGGGCCTTGGCAACCAGATTGGGGTTGAGGATGCTTCTGGGGTGCAGCTTTTGCATGTGCAGGTGGGGTCTCGATAGGGTTTAGGGTTTAGGGGTTTATTCAGGGCTTTATCCAAGAATGACGTGGGGATTAAACCATAGACCCTAAACCCTATGAGCTCCCCTAAGCTGAAGCAAAAACAGCTCCAAACCCTGAGTCGAAACGCTAAACTCCCTGAACCCCCACAAAAAACCCCTAAACCATATGAGCCCTAATAAGCCCTGCACGCTAATCCCTTAAGTCTGTAAGCCCTAAACTTAAAGATAAAAAGGGTTTAAGTTAAAGCTTTCAAGACCAAACACCCAGCGAACATGCCTAGGGTAAAAGCGATCCTCTGCGATTCATAGTTTGCCGGAACGGCAAAACTATCTTTTGGCTTCCCCTCAAGTCTATCGACAACACTGTTCTCCCGAATGGTTGGCTAGTTCGTACTGAGGAACTTACTACACCTCGGTAGCACAGCCATCGTCGAACGGAAGGTGCACAGAGTCATAGCTGCATGGCTTCGTCTCGTTGGTCTTCGTTGTCCCGCTGAAGACAACTGGCAATCACTGGGCTCTTGTCAAGGGATTTTTATTTTAAGTTACCATAATGGGGATCTATAGTACATAAGAATAATGGTAACTTATATTAAATCCCCCAGCGAGAACCCAGATTAAACTGAGCCTATCCAGATGCAGTTCTTAGGTCAGGCTTGAGTTCTTAACCGCTTGCACATCCGTGAGTTCTGTGACCCGCACCCTCCCTTCGAGTCTCCTGGGCAACGATGCCAACGCTGCAGCCTCCCTGTAGTCTCCGTTGTACTTCCTTCTTTCGGGCTCCCGCTATCCCGACTATAAAACTGGTTAAACCAACAAAAAAGAACTACGTACGATGTATAGGTAGAGCCCAAAAGCTTCAACCTAAACCAAAACCCCGCGATTCTCTGATCCCAAGGCCGAGCTTCTGCCACAGGGGCGAAGGAAACATCACACGAAGCCAGACTGGTTTAGGGTTTAGGGCTTTAGGGGTTTACAGGGGTTTAGGCTTTCAAACGAAACTCCGAAGGGCGCCAAAGCCTCAACCCCAAATCCTAAACCCTGACTGAGACCCTGAAACCGTAAGCCCAACCTACTCTGGAGCCCCCCAAACCCTAAACCTCCTATAGTCAAAATTATTCTTTTCGGTTGAACCAGGTTTATACTTATGACCCTATAATGCAACCCCAAGGAGGAACAACGATGGAGACTACAGTCAGGAACCGACAGAGTATGTCCACATCCAGCTGAGATCATGGCACCACCTTTGCCACTGGCGCAGAGCAACACCAGCTTGGCCGAGCTGTGCGCATCAGCCATACTCTGCCCCCTTGGCCTCGGTAGGGTTCAGGGTTTAGGGTGGTTTCAGGCTCGGGGCTTGGAGGCGTAGGGCATTTTTGCGAGGCGCTTAGTGACAACTCAGACTACGACAGCCGAAAACTACAAGTGCATGACGGATCACAAATGGAATCCCAAGCCTGGACACGTAGGCTCCTGTGTTGGGTCTTCGGGTGTGCATGGGGCTTGCTGTAGGCGCCTAAGTAATGAGCCGCCTTTGCCTCAATAAGAGAATATGGATCATTGTACCTTAGAGGTGCAGCTTAGGGGCGCGAGGCTAACGGATTGTTGAATGTTTAAGTTCAGTCTTCATGAACTTGGACTGGCTCATGCAGGGCTTTGGCAAGTCAGTAGAGTTTGAGAGAGTTTATGTAGTATAGTATAACACAGCATAGCATGGCACACGGCTGCTTACAGCAATTAGAATTAGAAGCCCCAAGCCGGACCTCTATAAGCCTCAAGTAAAACTGAGCCTGAATTTGAGTACCGATCACACATAAAACAAACTAACCTTCATTCATTACGTCTCCCAAGGGTGATAGGTTTGCAGTTCAGACAGACATTGGCTTTGGCATGACAGGTTTAGTGACCAGATCGCCTGTGCCCAACACCATCACTGCAGCTCGCGATGCCGCTGCTCGTTTAGCGAAGTCGCAATCCTACCATACCAGCCTGCACGCGTTGAACACGAATCCTTATCGCTTTCAAGAGCTAGCCCCTCAACGGCACGGTACAGCTCCACACATCAACCAAAGCCCCTAGCCCCAACACTCTCACTCCGATGCCATAAACTGCAATCCGCTAAGCACCTCACGGTGTAATCTTGCAAACCCAAACAAATCCTACACCCAGCTTGTTGAAGCCTAGACACCTCGAACAAAAACCCTCAGACCCTCCGAGCCACACCCTTAAAAAAACCCATAAAGACATCGGGAGATGATTGGTTCAAAGCCCTAAGCCCTAAGCCCTAAACCCTAGACCCCACTAAACCCTTAGGGTACAGGCTTGGAACCTTCACCCTAAATCTCAAACCCGCGACAGCCTACATCCCAAGAGCCTGAAATCCCAAACACTAAACCCCCGAAACCCCCGAACCCAAACCTCCAAATCTGAATCACAGAACGAGAACGCGAAAGAACCAGCCCTAAACCCTAGCCCGTGAACCCTAAACTTAAACCCTAAACCCCTAAACCCTAAAACCCTAAACCCCATAAACCCAGAAACCCTAAACCCCTAAACCCCTAAACCCTAAACCACTAAACCATAAACCCAGAAACCCTAAGCCCTAAACCCCTAAGCCAGAAACCCTAAACCCCTAAACCCTAAACCCCTAAACCAGAAACCCGACGCCCTAAACCCCTAAACCCAGAAACCCTAAACTCAAAGCCGCGCCATATCCGTCCTGTGAGGACCTGGCCCCAGGGGCTTGTCTTTCCTGGGATGGCTTGGGTGGAGCAGGGCGTTTAGGGTTCACCTGGACCCCAAAGAACCTACCTTTTTAAGGATGTATCTCAGGAAATCATAATAAGCAACCCCTAAAAAGGAGGGTTTTATAGGGTTAAGGTCGGGTTTAGGATGTAGGGGGGTTGCTCGTTTCTTTTGTGTCTCCGGGGCTCTTTTCCTTCAGCGTTGTGGTGGGTTTCGCCTGTGGCGTCTATCTGAGGATGTATGTTGTTTGATCTAGGCTTTCCGGCATAAGGTGCGGGGGAGATGGTACAATCCCACCTCCAAAGGCCTAACTGGGGCTTTAATAGGCCTTGTGAATAGAAGGCTCTCATACTGGGCTTTCTTTTATTATCCATAAGTCCATAAGGGTTTCATGGTAGTGTTGCCAAGTCAGGGGGTACTACAAGGAACTGTTCGGGGCTTTGTTTGCAAGTTGAGGCTAAAGTAGTTAAATTTGGTTTGTCGTTGTCAACCTCGGGATTTTACTTGGGAGTGTTGCCGATGTTGTGAAGGGTGATGGATTTCGGTCACACGCCTTAGGGTCTGAACCCCCTATAGAAGAGCTAAAGGAGCCTAAACCTCACTGAGGAGTTGAGGTTTCGGGCCGTGGCGCTCCAGGTGAGGGTTGGGCTTTGGTTTGTGGATTGACGCGGGGAGCGAAAACAAAGGAACCACACAACCATGACCTCTTGAAGGGAAGGTCACTGTAAGGGGGTAGTTAACCAAGTTTTCCGTAGCTCATGTTTCTGTAGCCTATTTCGGCACGCCTATTCCAGCACCGAACATCCAAGTAAGGCTCGGAGAGCTCAGGTCTCTGGGTTAAGGAACCTTTGGGCTTACGGCTTCTAGGCTTGCGAGCTTTAGGGCCTGTGGGGCATAAGGTTTAAGGTTAAAGTAGGGATGAGGGTTTAGGGCTCAGGGTACCAGCTTGACTATGAGCGCTTACGGGACCCCCCGGTTTCAGACGAGGATTTGCTGCTGAGTCTGCTTCTGTTCTATTCGGGAAGTGTTTCGAAAGGGTTTATGACGGCGCCGGTGTCAGCGACGCTTGAATCCGGGAAGAAGCGTTCCTTTTTTTAAATGCAATTTCGGTATAAGATTGTCAAAACTTACTGTTCCAGGCCTGGGCATGGAAGATTTGGGGAAATCCTGTCGCTTCACAGGGATCTGGTCAAACATTTCTGTAGGGTATTGCTCTACTCTTGTGGGATTGAAACTAGAAGTACGAGAAGCAAAGTAAAACTGGCAATAGTCATATTGGTGATGGTAGCACTCGTGGCAATGGTAGTGATCGTAGTGAGAGCAACTATAACAATGATTTCAACAGGTTGGACAGTGGCTCATAAAACGGCAGATATCGATGAGGGTATCGATTGTGGCATCGATTGCTTCGGCTGCAGCAATGAAATGTCACAAAAGATGATCTTCGATGATCGCTGTTTGTTACTTTTTTTTCGGGGGTCGGGAAGGGCGTGGGGTGGGGGAGGGGGGGGGGGGGGGGGCGGGGNNGTGGGGGGTGCGGGGTGCTACGGCTTGTTCGAGCGTTGTGGCCAAATCCAGGATTGCAGGACCACCCTACTCTTAACTTAAAATGACAATGACAGCAGTTTGCATCGATACTCATATGGGTGCGCGTGTACATTCACTGTACAGAAAAACGAGTCAGATCCCAGGTCGGTGCAAGTGAATGAAGGGGCAAGGATCCAATTAGTTCCAAGTCAAACTCAACTGAACTGCTCTGTCGATGCACAAGGAGAACCGATACAAAGCAACTAACCCAAAACTCTGGCACCAACACGGGCCCAACATCTTCAGCCAGGACCCAAGGTACACATATTACGGCTTCCCGCCTCTGCCTTTGAACGAAATAGTACAAAATCAGTCTCTGCCCTGAAGACTAACACCTGCGAAGCCACATGAACACTCGGCAAGATCCATGTCCATACCCATCTCGCTTAGGGCGGAGGATGCAGGGTGTACTCTAAACCCTTACACTGACGGTTCAGGGTGTTAGCGTGAACGATAAACAAACTCAAAATCTGGGCTGTTACTCTAGACCGTAAGGCCCTGAACCCTAAACCC
>CAJNJA010011654.1:0-13534 GCA_905231915.1 Symbiodinium necroappetens | reverse complement strand
TTGGGATGTTGGGTTCAAAGGTTTAGGCTTTAGGCTTTAGGGTTTAGGGTTTAGGCTGTAGGGCTTAGGGTTTAGGATTTAGGCTTTAGGGTTTAGGCTTTAGGGGTTTAGGGTTTAGGCTTTAGGGTTTACCCATAGGCCCATAGGCCCCTAAGTAGTTCCTTTTTGTGGGTATATATTTAGAACCCTATAAGGTAATCCCCAAAAGGAACTACTTAGGGGCCTATGGGTAAACCCTAACCCTATGCTTCCAGGGACCTTATTATTGGGTCCTAAAGGGGTCGAGGGCCCTAACTATAAGGTCCTGGGAGGCCTGGGGTAAACCCTAAACCCTAACCCCTGTAAGCAAAGGCTTCTCAAAACAAGGGGTGTCTTGTTTGGTGTTCTCATGGGAAGTACTGGCTTTAGGTCCCAAATCCTCTGCTCTGAATGATTCCGGGCACCTAAACCCGCAAGGGCCTGTCGGCGTGCCCGAGTGTTCCGACGCTGGGGTTTTCGGATCGCGGCAAAGGATTTCAGGCTGCGGGGAAGATAACTAGTGTGGATGCTTGAGACTGTAGCGATTAAGTGCTTGAGGGGTCAGCGAAAGCTGGAACCCTGTTTCAGCACAAACCCTAAACCCCAAACCCTTTTTCAGAGTAATTAATTGACAAAAAGGAGAACTATGATCGGAAAGTACCCAAGCAACCCGAAGTCCTGAACCCTAAACCTGAAAACCCAAACTGAGCACCCCAAAACCTTAGACCTCAGCCGCAAAGCAAAACCTGAGCAGTAACCCTGAGCCCAACATCCTCAACCCTAAACCCGAAGCCCCCAATGGGCCCTCAACGTGCTCCTCTGCTCCGCCGCTGCTGATGGCGACGATGCTCATGGCGGCTGGGGGACGTGCGCTCTCGAAGCTATATGGGGGCTCTTGTTTCAAACACTTCAATCCCCCGAAGCATTGGGCTTAGACCCTAAACCCTAAACCCTTGGCATTTAGGGTCCGTAGTGTTTGGGGTTTTTCCGCTTACGTTCATGGCTGGGTCCGGGGCGGGGGGGGGGGGCGGGTTGCCTTTTCTTCGGTATTTTTTCTCAAGGCTTGGAGTCGTTCACTCTTCAGGCTGAACCCCTGACACTCAACAAATCTAAGCCATGAACTCCTGTACCCCTAGACTCATAAAGCCTAAACGCCTGAAGCCCAAGACCTACCTGGACCCCAAAGAACCTACCATTTTATAAGGACTTGTATTAACAAAATCATAATAAAGAGCCCTAAAAAGGCCGGTTTTATAGGGTTAAAATACTGATGCGCGTTGAGGGTCCAGTAGGCTTAGATGCACGAGGCTCCTTTGTAGACCCGGGTCTTTGCAGTGCCCTCGTTCTAGATAACCGTCCCTTGGTATCTGAAACTCCTGTTCCTACGCCCGACACCCACAATATGGGCCTTTGGGCCTGTAAGCCTTAGAAAGAGTCCTTCAAGCGTCAGAGGAATCATGCAAGAGCCGGGACAGCAGAACTGCGACGTCCTCATATCCCAACCAAAAAAGTCGATCCTCCTTTAATACACGGGTCTTTGCGGTTTAGGGGTTTAGGGGTTTAGAGTTTAGGTTTTAGGGTTTAGGGTTAGGATGTGGTTCTATAATCATTTAATCATGTCGTTCAGGGGCTTCTTTGGGTCATTTAGTCTTACAGCCGTTTCTGCGAGGTTTAAGCTCACGTTAACCCTGCATCCTTGCAGTTGCTAAGTTGTTGTTAGAAGGTGCTTTACAGCCTGGCCTAAACAGTGTGCCACTGGCGCCCTAGTGAAGGGGTTCAGCGGGACTAAGCCTTATACAAGGAAGTAATGCAAAACGTGAGGCCTCGATGCTAAGTGCTGAATCCCACAGCATCAGCCCGAACTCATAAATCTCCAAAAACCACTGAGTGTTGCATGCATCGTACATCAAGACACTATGCAAAGAGTTGGTCGGACCTTATGTTACATACTACACGGGCCTTCAGCATTAACATGGTGTCTGCCGGCATGTTCTATACCATAATTATCCGGGGAACCCTAAAATGGTATTACTAGTATACACTCTCGAACCCCGCAATGGACTCAAGAGTGCCAGTCAGCCCTACCCTGGACCCCAAGACCCCAAGTCGAAAACCCGATGAACCCTCGGCACTACACCCAATAAGCCCAGACCCTCTGTAGATCCGGGCAAGCTCTAAACCCTAAACCCTTAACCCCGAAACCCCTGAACCCTAAACCTTGAACCCTAACCCCGAAACCCCCAAACTGCCCATGAGAGCCGCCCGAAGACTCGAAGTCAGAGGCCCTAAAAGCATCTGAACCTCAGGCCGTTTTTTTGTGTGGCCGGAAAATGGGGAGTTCTCTAAATTGGGGTCCCTTTTGGCTTCCTATGTTGGAGACCGAAAATGGGACCCTAATTTGGAGAACTACCCATACAACTCTTATGGAACCCAATAAGTGATGAACGCCCGCGTCCAAAGTCATACTATCCCATAAGGACCAAATACCTATAAGATTACCATCCATGTAATCTCCGACGTACTAACCTACAAACTCCGGCACGGACGTATAGATGTGTAACCCTAAAACCCTAAGACCCTAAACCCATTAACCCTAAACCCCCAAACTCCCAAACTCCCAAACCCCCAAACTCCCAAACCCCCCAAAAACCTAAACCCCTCAACCTTAAAAGACTCGATTTCCCAGGCTGTGCGGCGTAAAGAACCCACATGGGTGGTTCTCGAAACTAGGGTCCCTTTTTTGGGGTCCCCGTTTAGGGGTTTAGGGTTTAGGGGTTTAGGGTTCAGGGTTTAGGTCCCCAATTTCGTACGGCACCCTTATAAACAAGACCCTAAAGGGGACCCTAATTTTTCGAACTACCCACGCGTATGAGGATGTTTGGCCGATGTTGAGCCTGAGGCAACCAGTCAGCCCTAGGATTCTTAGGGTTTAGGGTTTAGGCTAAACCCTAAACCCTAGACCCTAAACCCTAAACTAACAACAAAAAAAATGAAATCCGACTGCAGAGCCCTTGAACCATGAATCCCCCAGAGTCTGAATGTAGAGCCCTTGATTGAGGGTTTTGGGGGTTCCCTAAATACTTGGAGGGGCAACGTGGCTTTGTAAGCAGCCACGTTGTATAAAGTTATAAATATAAACCCCACTTAGGATGCCTTGTCGGATACTTCTCTCTACTGGCTGACTCTACTCATTACCGACTTTCGAAGTCCCCCGACCCTCCCATAGACCCTAGACCCTCCCCCGGTCGGGTTTCATAGCCCACGCGACCAGGGGATCTCCTCTGAAGGGCCTGGTCGAAAGCCGTGTCGGGAGCCTGCGGCATCCTACACCAGGACACCACAGGCTCCATAGTGGTTCCTTTTTGGGATTAGGGTTTAGGGTCTAGGGTTTAGGGTTTAGTTCCTTTTTGGGACTACCTTGTAGAATTCTAAATATAAACCCCCAAGAGGAACTACTATGGAGCCTATGGGCAACCTATGCGGTTCAGGGCTTGGGGGTTTGAAGTTTCGGGTTTGGGGTTTTGGGGCGTAGGAGTTTAGGGTTTAGGGCTTGGGGTTCAGAGTATAGGGTTAACCCACCCCAGACCCCCCATCTACGCCATTAGACCCTAGATACCTCTTATTTGCGACCATCTACCTTGATTTCAGGGTACAAGGAGGGTCCTGGTTTCAGGGCTTAGGGTTTAGAGTTTAGGCCTACAGTTTAGGGATATTAGGGTCTAGGGCTTCAGGGCTGAAGGTGTGTAGGATCTCATCCGGTACCCAGAGGGTGCACATATACTTCCATTGGGGAATCACGTTCGAAAACGGTTTGGGGTTTAGGGTTTACGGTTTAGGGTTAGGGTTTAAAGATAATCCTTTTTTGGTTTCAGGGGACCGAATTCCACAAGAGTAGTGTATCTATAGGGACCTCTGGGTAGTGGGGACCTAAACCTCAGGGTCCTATACGTGGACCCACCAACTACCCCTTAAAACCCACTTTTTCGGGACGACCCTGAGTGGCACTCGTAGGCTTCAGAGCAGGAGTGGAGCCCTAAAGCAACAACACGAAACCACACAAAGATTCAAGGTGCGACAAAAAACTTAAAAAGCTTCCGACAAAAAAACTGCCATCCACGAGGGATCCGGCATGTGGCACTAATCCCGATAGCTCTTCCAATCCCAAGGCCCCTACCAACCCAACCCCCAACCCAAAAGCCAAAACATCTGAAGCCCTAAGCCCCAAATCCTAAACACCAAATACCCTAAACCCAGAAGCCCCTATCCACCCCTTGCGGAGCCACAAGCCCGATGGCCAGGCGGCCAGGAAGCCCTCATAGAAACCCCATTGAACCGTTATTGAATCCTTGCAGAGCCCCCGTAGGAGCCTACAAAACCCGCTGAGGGCCTAAATGCCTACTAACTATCATATACCCTCCGAAATAGTTGCCTACAAAACTACTATCCGTACCCCAAGCAGTTACATAAATTGTGGGCCGTTTGGACCCCTAGGGCCATCAGCCCAAAACCCTAAACAACCCACAACCCTAAACCCTAAACCCTAAAACTACGAGACCTCTACGGTCGCCTTGACGAAAACTGAATAGCCATCAGCGGAGGCGTGGGCAGCTCGCTGCAAGACCTGGCTTTTCTCCTGCTGTCTCTGCTTATGAAACCGGGGAAGTAAAGTATAAGAAAAGACACCCTCCCTGAAGCTCCAAATAGCCCAAAATAGGTACTCTTTTATTTAGAGACTGTATAATTATACACCTCAGACTCCCAAGTTAGGTATCATTTCTATATTTGAAGTCTTAGGAGCTGGAATTCTGGTGGGAGGTTGTGTCTTGCACAAAGAGGCAAGAAGCTGAGTTACCGGGTGTATAAGGTTTAGGGGTTTGGGTTTAGGGTTTAGGGGTTAGGGTTTAAGGTTTTGGGGTTTTCGGGGGAATTACCGAAGAACGATGCCTCCTGCCAGGTTTGAGATTGGACGCAGCATTTTTCGACCTGCGCCCACCTCGGCGAAAGCAGAACAGGGTGGGTGGTGCTCCGTGGATGTTGATGCAAACCAATGGCTCGGGTACCCAAACAAAGCCTGCCAAAGCCCTGCTATTCCGGCACTTTCTCCTTCCCAGAAGTCAGTTACCTGAATTTTGAGAAACGGGCAAGCTGCAATTTTCAGCACCCGAGAACACGCGTGCACACACCCTTAAACAAGCCATTTATTCTACAAGACCGCTGTGAAATCCCTGCACCTAACCCCTGAATGTAGTACGTTTTGGGGATAGCGGGGTTAGCTTAGTTTTCTTATGGGGTTCAACCAGAAATTAGAACAACAGCATTACACTCCATGGCTCTATACTATAAGCAACCAGGTCAATCCTAAATCCTACACCCGAAACCCTGAACCCCCAGCTTTGAACCCAAAACCAAAAACCCAAAACCCTAAAACCCTAAACCCAAATCCCTAAACCCCAAACCCAAATCCCTAAACCCAAAACCCTAAACCCTACACCCAAAATCCCAAATAATCCCTAGACCCTAAACCCAAATCCCTAAACCCTAAACCCAAAACCCCAAACCCTAAACCCAAAACCCTAAATCCCTACACCCTAAACCCTAAAACCCTAAGCCCCAATAAAGCCGAGTTAATCTGCCAGCAGTACGAAGGCATTCAGGAGAGCGGCGGCTGCGCCAGCCTTGGGGTTTCACTAAGGATTCTAGAAGCTTGCTTCATCGTAGGGGTTAGGGTTTAGGGTTTAGGGTTTTCGGGGTTTAGGGTTTAGGGTTTAGGGGTTTAGGGGTTTAGGGTTTAGGGGTGTAGGGGTTAGGTTTTTAGGGGTTTAGGGTTTAGGGTTTAGGGTTTTAGGGGTTAGGGGTTTAGGGGTTTAGGGGTTTAGGGGTTTAGGGTTTAGGGTTCCATGTACTACTAACCCAGAGGCTCCATAGTAGTTCCTTTTTGGGGAGTACCTTATAGGATCCCGTATATATCTATCTATCTATCTATATCTATATCTATATCTATATCTATATCTATATCTATATCTATATCTATATCTATATCTATATATATATATATACAAAAATATAAGCCACAGAAAGGGAGCTACTATGGAGCCTATCGGTGGTTTAGGCTTAAGGAACCCGAGGAACGATACAAACACATAATGAAGGGCCCCGAATGAAAGGAGCGTCCTTGTTCTGGCCTTTTGCAGGGGGACGTAGTTGCCGCATGGTAGCATGGGCCTTGCTGGCTCCCTAAGCCCCAATTCGGCAAGCCATCACCCTCTGTATGTAGAATTTTGAATTGGAGTCCCAAGGCAATCCCGGGACAGAACCGTTAAACAGGCAGGCACGAAGCGAGACAAGAACGACCACTGCGTCGTTGCTAAGGAACTGAGTTTGAGTAACCACATATACGATGTTTTAGGCTACATCAGTTCCTCGTTGTGCTAGTTTTTTCTTGACAGCGGTGCATTGTAAGCCTTACATGCTTTAAGGGGTAAGGTGAGGCGTCTTACTGTTTAGAGATGTTGGGGCTTCTGGGATATAGGGGCAGGGAGAGCGGGTTGGTCTTGAGGCTTATGGTTCTGGATCTTACCCTAAGGCTCCATGCACCTACATACGGTTCATTGATGATACAAATCCTGCATTACCCATAATAAGGAATGTACCATAATTCCCATAGTTCAGGGTCCTTAAGGTAATGCAGGATTTATGTCATCAACGGTAGTATATGCTTCGGCCTTAAGGTGCCTGGAGAGGAACCCCATGAAGACCTAAGTATATACTATATAAGTACCATGGAGCTTTTGGGTTATGTAAGCGATTGCCAGGGCTGGACACCATTTCGAGTTTAGGGTTTTGGGGGCTTCAGGGCTGTTAGGATGTTTTCGGTTTTCGGTTTAGGGGAGTCTGGGGAGCATATGCAAGAGATCTGCTTTTGAGTATCAGCTCTAGCTGATCATGTTGGATGTATTAGTATAGGCGTGGGGATTTCAGCCGTAAGTCTTCATGCTTCTTTCAGCGAATACCGAAAACCTTTAGCGTCACATACTCATGAGGTAAAAACACATCGACACCACGAGGAACATCCTTTCAGCCAATAAAACATGTAGTACACAGGTGCAAGGGCCCAAACCCCCTCAGCAACCAAACACTTTTGTACAGTTGAGCACATGGTTTTTGAGGGCCCTAAACCCTAAACCGTGGGTTTAGGGCTGAGGTTTTTGAGGACTCGATTTCCTCGAAGATCCCTTCGTAGCGGCCGAGGATCGGCTAAAGTGCACATGGCGTAGAACCGGGCCTTGCAACCACCACTCACAGGGCGTCCCAAAAACCCTGAACCCTGAAGTTCAAAAGGCTTAGGGGTTTAGGGTTTTTGGGTTCAGGGTTTAGGGGTTTAGGGGTTTAGGGTTTGGAGGGATAAGGGTTTGAGGTTTAGGGGTTTAGGGGTTCAGGGATTTTGATTTAGTTGTTTTTTTTTGTAAGGGCCTTTCGGGGTTAAGGGTTTAGGGGTTTAGGGTTTTATAGGGTTAGGGGATTTTCTGGTCGAGGGTGCTGGGGCTTCGGGGAGCTGAAGACTTTTTTGTTTCAGGGCTTAGGCAGCTTTAGCAATTTAGCAGCTCGGGGTTTTGGGGGGGCTAGCGCATGGGGCAGTTGTGCGAGACTACAAGCTTGCCCGGTTTGGTCCTTAACGAACGGTTTCTTCAAGGTATTTATGTTATAAGGGTTTACAGTTGGGATTGATAAGGGAGCCCTTGCTGGATCCAATGCTAAGCTCACCCCAGCTCTGCTTCACGAGCCAGAAACTCAACCGAATATATTGGCTTGCTTTAAAATTAAAAGTGCTGGCACCCCAAAGCCCGGAACACTCAGCAACAAAAACCCTAATCCCCAACTGCCACAAGCTCAAACCATAGAGCAACTTAGACTGACAGACCCGAAAACCGGAAACAAGAAACAAATCTGCGACAGCCGTGCTCGATGGCCGGCACATCGTGGAGGTGAACGATGCTCTGCACAAGACATGACTTCCTTTCCTTTGCAGCCTCCTGTTCCACCTAGTAGCGGGTGTCAGTTATGCCGAAACCCTAAACCCTAAACCACAGGGAGCATCGGACTTAGGGAATCAACCGGTGCAGCTTGCCAGGCTCGCACCATCTGCGCCTTCCATCCCTCCGGGGGCTCCACCTCGTGCCGTCAGACATGCTCCAGATCTGCGTGAGCGTTTCGATGCCCTGGCCTGGTCGAGGTGGTATGCCCGTGGCAGAGTAACCTGCCTGAGTTACCGGGACCGAAGCATTCCGAAATGCCCTTGGCCTCTGAGAGAAGTAACTAGAGGGCCCAAGTCCAACAACCCCCGACAGCCACGTTCTAAAACCCCAACCACAAAAGGGAGTAAGTGAAGGACTCCTTATGATCACTGCCAACACCAACTTGGCCCCAAGGCTACAATTTGGGATGTGCTGGAAAATCAAAGCAGGTCAGCTAGACTCTTGAATATGAAAAGCCCTTCCCTTCACGAGCAAGATTATTCGGATCTTCATATGAAGGCAGCTAAAGGAAAGGAGTGTTGCTAATTCGGGGTCCACATAGGTTCTCAAGTCCGCACGCCGTGCAACTCCCTGGCTTTCTCCGCATCTGCTCATGGACGAAACATGTTGTTTTCGGCCCGCCCTTGACATTACACTGTATTTGGTTTAGGGTCTGGGGTTATAGCATTATAGGGTTTAGGGTAGATATAGGGTGTCAGTAGGGAGCCCTCAGAACTCTTGAACACCAAGTAGCCTAAGCACAGAACCCCAACACCGGAACTGTGCGGTGCAACTGCCTGAAGCGTAGGGACAGTTTCCGCGCTGTGGTTTCGCCGCAGCCCGCATCCTACTGACCCTAAAACGTAAACGCTAGACATCGCTAGACCCATGTGCCCGTACCCTAAAGACCATCACGAACCCATGAACCAATCCTATAAACAAACCCTAATTAGACCCTTAACTCCTATCCCCCTAAACCTTAGACCCTATAAGCCCCACACCCTAACCCCGAAGCCCAAACCCCTGGCCTCCTGGATGCTCAGGCTGTACTCCGGACTGAAGAATGCCAGGCAATGGGTCTGTGCAGTGCACTCACACTCGGCAGAGCTTTAGAGTTCAGGGTTTAGGGTTTAAGGGTTTAGGGTTCAAATGTTAAGGGCTTCGGGATTTCGGGTTAAGGGTTTAGCCTGCAAGCACGATTGCATCAAGGGTTATATTGAGGTTTTTGTTGTTGTTGTTGTGGTGGTGGTGTTTTGTGGTTGCAGAATAGTTCCTTCTGTTTTGCAACACCGGTTTGCTTGTTGGGATTCTGTAATTGGACAATTCAGGTAATTCTGGTTGAGCTAAGTCCTAAACTAGAAACCCAATCTCTTATCCGCTCATTCTAAAATATAAACCCAGAATTACCTCTCTAATTTGAACTTATAGGGCTCAGATGCCTTAAGAAAAAACAGCTCAAGTACTACAGACCAAGGCTCCTAAGTACACATATAGTAGAACGTGGGGATTCCATATTCGGAGTTACCCTAAAGCCGAAGTTCTTAACCCTTAAACCTGAGAAGCCCTAAACCCTAAACCCCAGTAACACCCTAAAGAGTTTCTCCTTGCCACCGGCATCACTTGCGCTTCGGCTTTTTAGCTGGCGGCGCCAGCAGCTCCCCGACCTTCAGCCTCGTCTGCCGCCCTCTGCTGTTGTTTCCGGAGACGAAGCTGGCCTCGCATATGCTCGATGTGCTCGTCCGACAACCAAAGAGCGACTAAGCCAGCTGTTGACGATGACGCCACCATGTGCGCGACGATGGGCGATGGGCTCCTGCGATCCAGAAAAGTTAATTTAAAGGTTCAGAATACTACTACAGTATCAGAAAATCACAAACTTAAGTTAAAGGTTGGGTATTGGAGAACCAAGTTCTTCGATTCTGGGCTATTGGTACACGTTAGTAGTTAAGGTGCTCCCATAAAGATGGTCCTGGAGCATGACGCGGATGCTAGTGTCGCGAGCTCCGAACCTCCAAAGTTTATAAACACCCCTGGCGCTTTAGCGAATTCGGAATGTGGTCGGTTTTTCGCCAAGACCAATGACAGTAAGAAAAGCTGAAATGGTGCCATGGACCCCAAAAACTTCACATGGAAATATGTTTCGGCAAGATCCAAAGCACTGGTGGTCTTGGTCACCCTTCTGCTCGTCGGCACTGCTCTTACTGCTGCTAGTGCTGTTGGTGTTGTTGCTGCTGTAATGCTAGTGCTAAACCTAAACCCTAAACCCTAAGGGGTTGTGGTAGGGGTCGAGGCCTGATGCCATTGAGCATAAGAGCTTCCTCGCATTAGAGAGACGCTGGGGGGCCAAGTATCTCCCTGTTCGGATGGGCAAACCCTACAACACCTAGACCTTAAACCCTACAACTCCTAAACCTTAAACCCTATAACACTTAAACCTTAAACCCCACAACCCCTAAACTCTAAACAGGGGCTCTTCACATCCACAACCACGCCTCCTCCCAGCTTATGCCGCTGTGGCGGAGACAGGGTATCGTGGGCCTCGGTCGGCGTCTTGGCGTCGTTCTTTCTTTTAGGGTGTAGGGTGTAGGGTGTTGGGTTTAGGGCGCACTACGTGGGATACTGGCCTTCTAGTGCCCATAGAGGTCGTATATCTGGATCCCCTATCCAACTAAGGTTCCAAAGGCCTCGTATTGTTCATTCATAGACTCACCTACACCCTAGCCTCCTCCCTAAACCCCCAAACCGCTCCTACTACCCTAAGGTCAAATACCTATCGGCAACCCTAAACCTGCCTAAACCCTCTACCCATAGGCCCCTAAGTAGTTCCTTTTATGGCTTATATTTATTAGGGGCCTATGGGTGCCCACTAGGTACCTACTACAGACGCCTTGGAGCTCGGAGTGCGTTTGTTTGCGGGGGGATGTGTAGCGGGGTTAGGGTAAAAAAGTTTAGGGGTTTAGGGCTCAGGATTATGCATTTGTTGGGTGGAGGGGGGAATTATACCAAAAGCATCAGGACATTCGGGAATCGAAGGGAAGAGTACTGCTAGCTCTTCCGATCCCTTTCTGAGTCTTGAGTTCTATAACCCCAAGGTCTGCGGAACCCTAAACCCTAAACCCTAAAACCTAAACCCCTAAGCCCATAGCTGCAAGGCTAACCCTTACCCAGAGGGTTCAACTAGCGGAATAGAAGAGCTTTGGGGCCCAAATTCCCGACTCTGACTGGTGTTTGGTGCTAGAAGCCCTACGAATTATCCCGATGCTTCCAGGGACCTCATTATTGGGTTCTTAAGGGGTCTAGGGCCCTAACTATAAGGTCCTTGGAGGCCTGGGGTATGTACTTAGGCACTTCGGGCCATGCGGCTGCTTGTAGGGACTTAATCGGCAAATGCGGGTTTGTAAAACGAGTATCCCCATGATACCAATCAACATGTGCCTCAAACAATATACAATACTTACGCACTCAGCCCAACCCCAAGTATAAACCCTATTTCATAACACCTTCATAGAACCCTTATGAACCAACGTAAAACTCCTACGGGACCCTAGAGGGCTTTACTTGATGGAGGCAGCCCTAGTTAAACCTTGCATCCGAAGACTCGTTACCTTTGCGGCTTCAACGGGATCTGGCTCCCGAATTTACTCTCTTTGGCTTAGAAGCTTAGCTTGAGGCCTCAGGGGCTTTTGGGGGGTAAGCTTTGGGACTCAGAGATTCAGTCAAGATTTGGCAGCTGAGAGCCCATATAGTTAGCAATCGTATGCCGCTATATAGGGACGTGACGATAAGGGGGTACCATGCCTAATGTATTGTTGTGACCCCCTCGCAACCCTAAACCCTAAACCCCGCAGTAGGCTCGTGCCTTTTTGTTCGGGTTGCTGTGCGGCGCGAAACCGATCCAGAACGAAGCTTTGGTCTGCTCTCTTTAACGGATCCTAACCCTAAGGCTCTAGGGACTCATATGTTAAGGCTTTTGGGCCCAATGACCATACTATATAAGGCTTTTGGGCTATTTTGAGCCTTAGGGTAAGTACCTTCGCAGTAGAAAGTCGGGTTTCTATCGAAGGAATTTCCTAGTATGGCTTGGGTAAGCTTCCCCCTTTGGCTCTCTCGGCCGTCTGTAGTTTAGGGCTTCGGGTTGTAAGGTTTAGAGTTCTCAGGTTTAAGAATTTAAGGCTTCAGGGCTGGCAGTGTCTGTGATTTGGGAATTCCATAAAGTCAGAGACGCCAAGCCATGCAAAAGCGGCTGCAACGTCAATGGCAGGTGTCGGTGTTCAGGTTACGGGTTTCGGGTATAGTATATAGGGCTGTGGGCTAACGTGGAGTTGGTAAGAATTCCCTAAACCCTAAACCCCAAACCCTAAATCCTAGACCCTAAACCCTAAATGCCCTTGCTCAGCTGTGTTTCGCTTCTTGTAGAACCTGCTGCACCATGTCCTGAATCTGGAGGAACGGAGTCGGTGCAAGCAAAATCAAAGGCCAAGAGCAAAGCGAACAGGTACTCAGAATATCAGATTATCGGATCCTTACCTAAGGGAGCCCTAGGGATAATCGGGGACTATTGGGTTATATACTCCTCTTAGAACCCCCTCCCTTAAGGATCCCATAATATCACTTACATCCTAGGTAGGCCTTTGGGACATTCTATCTTTTCCCCCCTCTTTGGGGGGCTTAAGAGGATCTGAGCTTACGAATATATTTCTTCCGAGAACTTTCAAGCGCGAACCCGAGCATCCTTCAGGTTCAGAGCCCGAAACTCTTGGAGATACTGGAAACTAGGGAAAAATAAAATAAAAAAATAAACAAAACACATTAAAATAAAAACACAAAAACAGATTTAAAAAACAGTGCATGGCATATCGCTGAAGCTCCACAGATGAAAGACCCAAGCACATGCCGTCAGGCTCCATGTGCTTATATAGTCCGGGTTAGGGTTCAGGGTTTAGGGTTTAGGGTTTAAGGTTGAAGAAATAATATATATACTTGAGCCTCAAAGCGGTTCCTATATAGGTACTTCAAGGCTTAGGCATCCTCGTATGCTATACAGCCCTAAACCCAAAAAGCCTAAACGCTACACCCTAAAATACAGGTACACCCTAAACCCTAAACCCTAAAACCCCAAAACCCCGGTACATGGAGCCTTAACTACCCTAAGACTTCAAATAGCCCAAAGTAGGTACCATTTATAGACTTTAGACCCCAAAGTAGGTACTATACTTGGAGCCCCAGGGTTAGGGATGGCAAAAGCTCCTGCACGTCGTTGTAGCGCTTCACGGAAAAGGCTCCCGCGGTCGACACCTGGAGATGTCGAAAACAGACCCATAAACCCCAAACAACAAATATATATATATATATATGTATATAATATATACATATATGGTATATATGTATATATAATATAATATACAATAATATGATATAATATAATATAATATAATATAATATAATGTAATGTAATGTAATATAATGTAATATAATATGTAATATAATATAATATAATATCATAT
>CAJNJA010011653.1:37500-39285 GCA_905231915.1 Symbiodinium necroappetens | reverse complement strand
GAGAAGTCACAGGTGACACCCGACAGAAGTCACAAGTGACCCGCCTATCACCTCAACACCTGCAAGACTAACCCCGGCCCCCCTTGACTTAGTAAGTAGGCAATACGCAGACGTAGACATACGCCTAAGACAACTACTTACTAAGTCCTCCGACCTCTCAAGTGAAGACCTACAACCCTAAAGCCCTAAACCCTGTCTAAGACCACATCCCTTTTACGACGGATCCTGCTAGTTAGGGTCTCTTTCTGGGTCTGTTATGTCCGCTTCAGGATACTTAGTCAAGGAGTGTGGGAGGCTCAAGCGAAGGAGGCCAGAGGAAAGTGCGGCTATGAACTGTGGGATTTTGAACCCCTACGGCTCCTTACACTGACTTCCTGTTGCAAGCCGTGGGGCTCGACGGCTTCACATGTCTGCATTTCGTTTTCGGCTCAACGAAAATTTAAAAAATGCCAGATCCACAGATTGAGCGCGCAAATGCGAGAAACCCCGCAGCCTGAACCCACCCACAAAAGGAGCTGCCCCAAATGCCAGAGTTGGCGAATATCATCATGCTGTTGTGTGACCTGATATGAAACTACATCGTGGGGTTTAATGACACTTAGCAGCTTTAAATCTTAAACCTATGTCGGGATGTAGGGCCAAAGGTTGATGCAAGGCCTAAGTCCTGGCTTGGTGAGGTTCCATGTAGTTTGTACCCTGGGGATCTTGCGCGGCTTTTGCGACCCGTCATTGCTGCGTCCTCCGGGGGTGGCATCAAGAAAGTGGGAAGCTGGCTGGCTTCTGTTTCATTCATACTCTCCAATTCCGACTCGAGGTTGTCTCAGCCGGAAAGGGCCCTGGTGTTAGTAACTCTTAACCCCGCTTATTACGACTATGTATAAGCACTGGACCCCGTGTGTTTCCGGATTTGCCTCACGCCGCATCTCTCGCTCATAGAACAGTGTGCACAATCACGGAGCATCGGGCTCTCCGACTAGCCGACTCACCCTCATAAATCCGTAGCCATTGAAAGAACAATTCACCTTTTACGCCCTTGTAGAACACCATAAAACAGGATGTAAAGGGTACCGGAGCCCTCGGGTTCTCAGTTCGGCTGCCTTTGTTTGTGAGGTCCAAGCCTGCTCTTGGCCAGATGGCCGCGCTCCGGGCATGACCCTGAGCCGCGAGAGCCATGCAATTCTTGCTGTCTTTTTCAGTTGTGCCTGGTTTTTGCTGCTGCGAGCTTTTGCTGTTGATAGTCGTGGTGGTGGCGGCGGTGGGGGTGTCGGGCGCCGCGCATTCCAGTATCGTTGCTTGCTTTGCTTGTTGATGATGATGACGATGACGATGATGCTGGTTTCGAGTTAGCTTCAACGGGCTGTAGGCATGAGGGTTTGAGGCGTAAAATGGCGTAGACAAGCCTAAACAAGCAATCTGCTTGCTACGTTCCCCTGTCGTCGAAGTAGTGCTGGTGCGACAAAGGAGAGAAACTGGTCACAGGACTTCAGACTCTTGGGTGGCTTCTTTGTAAACATCTGGGCTTGCGGTGCGTTCGAAGGATCTGCTGCATCGAGTCTTCCAAATGACTATCCGAGAACTTGCTCCGTTACTGGCCTGTTGTTTTATCCATGTCAGTGTTCCTCTTGAGTAAATGCCTGTCCCAGATGGTACTTTGAAGGCGAAACAGCTTTCCTAACAACGCTGGCCTGAGGCGGCAATGCACCATCCGGAGTCGGTAGGCCTGCATCGGGATTGTAGGGTTCGAGAGCTCCCTTTATCGGTCACAAGGCATAAGGCCTTCCACCC
>CAJNJA010011653.1:0-32500 GCA_905231915.1 Symbiodinium necroappetens | reverse complement strand
GCTGGTCTGTTTTGGTTCCAACGAATACGGGGCATGCGAGGTGCCATCAGATTTGGGACCAGTTCTCGCAGCTTCGGCAGGTCGGTTTCGCACTTGCGCAGTGAAAGCGGATGGCAAGCTGATCTCATTTGGAAACAACAACCAGGGGAAGTGTGATGTTCCCGCAGATTTGGGAAGAGCTGTCTTGACCTCAGCAGGCGGATATCACACCTGTGCAGTTATGGCAGATGGTCAGCTGACCTGCTTCGGAGCGAACCCAGACGGCCGCTGCGATGTGCCAGAGGACCTCGGGCCGCTAACAGGGCCCCTAATTATGTATTCTTAGCACACCGATAGTCAAAAAATGCGGAGGTTCAGTGGGGTGCCGGACACCAAACATCCTGAAGCCATCTTGCTCCCAAGCATGTCCTGGACTCCCATGTGGTAAGTACAAGGCGAAGCCTTGTAGAATAGAGATTGGATAAGGTCCGAATCAGCGTCGGGGCTGGAAGCTGCGAATTGTAAATTCTAATTACAACGAGCTGTAGCGCAACTTCTAGAGTTGCGTTCAAGGATCCCTGATCGTCCAGGGGGGGCTGTTCCTAGTTGAGCTCTGGTTCCTAGAAAATCCTTATCCGAGGCTTCTGCTCTGATCAGGTTCTTGGGTTGGGGGAACGGCAGCCCTTACCGGTAGCTCCTGCGGAGGGTTCGTACAGGCTACAGGTGCACGTCATGGCGCTTAGAAGTCAGGTCGATTTGCATTTATGGGACCCTAGTTACCCTAGTTATTCTGAGTTATCCTTGTTGCAGCCCTGCCCATAATCTGCTAGTAAGTTGGAGTTGGGGCAGTGGGCCCGACAGAAAAAGCACCCGTTGCTTTTTGTCCTCTTTCCCCAATCGTTTGCTTTCAAGCCCTACAACTCCCCTACCTCGTTCTTGGGAACCATGGCTAGACTCAGGTGTTGTGGGGTCCAAGGGTTTAGGGCTGATATCCCTCACACTGTATTGCTGCGCGGTTTTCTAGGTTTCCTGGGGGGCAGGGTTGCTTGACCCTAAACACTGAACAAACCTTAAACTTTAAACTCAAACCCGAACCCTCAAACCCGATTCTTGAACCCAAACCCCAAGCCCTGTAAGCGGAGCCTAGGGTGCGACGCTACCGCAAGGTACGAGTCTGAATTTCCGACCACTCCCGTCATGATCCAGGAGCTGTTGGAAGGGTCGGGTTGCTGCTGATGGACAAGTTCCGCACAGTCCATGGTAAGCAACAATCTGCTACAGTAGTTCAGCGGAGTTTTAGGCTTGTGGGTTCGATGGCCTGCTTTGTGATCTTGACCACCCCAACCCATACTCGCGCTCGAGACGTTCAAAACTTCAGTTTCGCAGACGAGGGCGTAGGTTTAAGGTGCAAGGGTTCATTTATTGTTTGCAGTGATGGTGATGTGAATAAGCACTTTTACATGTCGTTCATTGGGGGTTTATTTCGATACTATGGTTAGCTTCGAGCTCAGCTACCTGGCATCGATTCTCCGGCATGTAGGGTTTTGGGATCCAGACATTTGGGTTTTAGGATGGATGTGTCAAGTTCAGATTTACAGGTTCAGGTGATCGTAGCACGTGTGGATTGCGATCTTGGGACTTGCCGCCGAATTTCGCGGATTTGATTTCGACCTTAGGATGCGCATGGAAGATCAAGCACCTTGAACCCTGCCATTCAACAAGCTCTAGACCCTTACGTATTCCCTCAAAACCCACAAGCCCTAACTCCTCAGTGACTTAGTGATTTGAACCCCGAAAATCCCTATGCTTTGAACCAAAAGAACTTAACCATGTAAAACCCTACGAAGCAATCAACCTAAACCACGCTCATACTTTATATAAGGGACCTACATGCAACGAAAAATCATCGTCAGTCCCAGCCCGGCCTTGACGGCAAATCCTAAGCCCCAGACAATGAATCAAAATCGTCCTACACCATCAAGCAAAAACCCTTAGCCCCTGGTAGATGCTAGGAGTATCACAGTCCACACGCAGATGCCCGTTGCTCAGGGTCTCAGGGTGCGCTCGGTGCACAGTCGAAGAAAGAAAGGTTCGGTTAGTGTAGAAATGCTTTAGGGTTTCAGGTTCAGGGTTTCAGTCTAAGTGCATATGGAGACAGTCATGTAAGCATGCTCTCTCTCTATATATATATATACACACACATACATATACATATATATATATACATATACACACATACATACACAGGTTGTTCCTTCCATCCAACTATCTATCTATATGTCTATCTAATCTATCTATCTACTTGCCTGTTCATCTACCTACCTACCTACCTACCTACCTACCCACTTACCCAGCTACCAAATATGTCTGTGTTTAGTTGCTTATTTAAATTGCATGTTGCCTTTTTTCTGTTAATGCATTGTTTGGCGTTCAATGTAAACTGTACTTTGCATGCATTTATAGATGCATTTGATACATATTCGTTTAATATTTATGTATATGTATATACATACTACATATACATATATACAATATAATATAATATAATATGATATAATATAATTTAATATAATATAATACCATATATATATATGTATGTATGTATATACGTCTGTGTGCGTGTGTGTATGTATATATGTGTGTTTAGTGAGCTTGTTTTGCGATTATATGTACCGTCACATACAAGGGATGCAACGCGACAGGTACGGCACCACTCACATCTGTAAGTTTCGACATAGCAACAGAAGTTTGAGAAGTGCGAGAGGCTACTCCAGCTGTTGATCTGGAACGCTTGTGTAGGCTGCAAGAAGGGCTTGGGGTTCGCAGGTAATCTCTTCTGCGAAGATGGTCTTCATGCTACGTTCATCGCACACGTATACTGCTTCAATCCCGAAGCTACGCTTCCCATTCTTGCTCTGTCTTCCTCTGTCCCAGGTTGCCAAAGACCTGAAGGAGATCTTGGAGATAGCGCGAGGCTTCTGTGCGAGTTCTGCAGCCTACGCCGGAAAGGACTGTATGAACCTTTGCGCAGTATTACTCTATGAAGAGACCCCATGAGCACTGTTGCCGAAGTCAAGTATCATAACAGGGGATATGCGGACCGAAATCAGATCTTTGTGTTTTGGAGGAGCGCATCAGATTAGAATAGCCTTTGAGGGTACTTTTTGTTTATCCGCACGCGAGAACTAAGAATCAGGCAGGTTACTGCGTGAGCTCCTGTTGCAAATCGTCATACAGCCCGAGCTAAACTAACGGCCTTAATACTTATTCAGCAGCCATTGTGTTTCTGCGTAAGGGCAGCAGCAACACCCACAATATCGAGTATTGAAGCAGGACCGGAGTAGCAGTCGTAGCAGTAGTCGTCGTAGGAGTTTGTCGTAGTCTCAGTCGCCGATGCAGTCGCAGTCGTAGTCGTAATCGTCGTCGTCGTCGTCGTAGTCGTAGTAGTAGTCGTGGTGGTGGTGGTGGTGGTAGTAGTAGCAGTAGCAGTAGTAGTAATCTAGTAGCAGTACTGTAGTAGCAGTACTGTAGTAGTAGTAGTAGTAGTAGTACTTAGTAGTTGCAGCCCACCAATCCTACTTGAAGGATCAAGGCAGCCAGTATGTGGATTACAAATGGTCTTATCCTCAAATCTAACCTACTTACCACGGCCACTTGATCCTTTGAGTAGTGAGTACAACCGGGGTGCAGGCTCCCCTTTGCTGAGCGGCGTGTCCTTCTTCGAGTTCCATGTCCGTCCCTGGCCAAGGGTTTGGAGCAATGATTAGCCATTTACTTAGGAGAGGGGTTTAGAGGTAAGGCTTTAAGGCTAGAGCCAAGTGATTTGCAATCTCGCACCCGTGCAATCTTTGTCAACTCCCGACATCAAGTGCGCTTGGGGAGGGGGCCTGAACAAGTAGTAACAGTCTGCCTTCGTAGTCATAATATGCCTCCACCCGCTGTTCTGCAAATCAAGGCTCCCGTATTCGGCTCCTGGAGTTAGGCTGTCTTTTAGGATTGTTGCGAGAATCTGCTGGACTTTTGATGCTTTATGAGACTTTGGGTGTTCGTAGAGAAGCATCTAGAAGCTCGTTGGTTGGGGAGCCCTGCAGCCCGAAAGTTTAGACCTGCCCGGCCCTCCAAGGCCCAACCCTACGTACCCTCCGGGTAAAGTCGGAAACCCTCAGGCTATGACAAGGGGGGCAGCGAGATGGATTTCGGCATCTTCCAACTTGGGGACCGAAGCGAACAACTTTCGTGTAGGGTCCATGGTTTAGCATGTGGAGCCCCCTATTTTGGTGGCACCGACTATTAAGATCCAAGGAATGTCAGGGGCTTTAGTAGGGGATGGAATTCTGAGTGTAGGATTTGAGACTTGGGGTTTGGGTTTGACGGTTAGGGTGCAGGAGTTCGGAAGGCTTTGGGCCCAGTTTGTACGGGTTCGGGTTCAACCCCTACTAGTAGGATTTAGGATATAAGGATTTGGATGTACGGCTGTAGGAAGTATACTTTGATCGATGTCATTCTCTTCCGTTTCCTCCCAGTTCTTTAGGCCAGCAGTGGGGCTGGGAACAGTTAAGCTAAGCAGTTCTAGCCCATGAAAGGAGGAGGCCATGCTGTCCTACTTACCACTGCTTCCAACGAGGATATCAGACACATGAACTAGCTGTTGGGGCGAATCCGTTGTAAAGCTGTGTTCATGGCTCCCACCGCGGCTTGCACTTGGCATTGCTCGATGTTGTGAAGCAAAGTTCCGCCTCGGTGTGCATGCTTAGGCGAAATGCAGCCAGGCCAAGCTAGAACTGCCCTTGCACATGAAAAGCAGCCCCGGTGGCGTGCCCCTATCCCCTATCTAAAACGGAAATCGCCCCCCACAGGACTACCCCGTGGCCGAGTTCGATTACTTCGGAGACGAGTTCCAAGCTTGGTGCCTGGTGCCAGCAGCCAAGGCCCGAGAAGAAACCGAAAAAGACCCCAAAAAGTTTCAGGTCGGAGAGGGTGAAAAGCTCGGTTTCATTCATGCTTCCGGCGGCTGAAGGGTTTTCAATGTAAGCCATGGAAGCCTTGCATGCCCAGCCAGACTTTTAAAGTGACTGAACAGTGACCTGCTTGGGCTTCAGAAACCACAAACACTAAGCCTCAAACCCCGAGATCAAAACGAGCGATTTCTTACTGGGCGCGCTGTCGTCCAACTATCTGCCCTGCAGCCGCTTGTGTAGCCGGGGCTTGAGTTTTGTGAGGTTTAGGCAGTTTAGGCTTTACGGTCCCCTCCAGCCATTTCCAAACCCTCGAGGCACTGGAAATACTAGCGAAGCGGTAAACCTTTGCGCAACCCTGGCAAGCGAGCCTTGCAAGGCAGGACGCACTTCCAGCTTCATGGGTAGTCAAGCAGGTTTAGTGCACATATCGACAAGGCTTGCAACGTTGCTCCAGCGCGCGTTTGCCTCCGTTGTTCTAGCTGCCTCCGAACCCCCAAACCGCACAAAGCCCAACACCCGAGATATAATCACACATATATAATCATATATATATATACACACACACATATTACATGTATATAAATATACACACATTTTTGTATTTAGTCGCGTATTAATTTGTTTGCTTAGTTTTCCATTTATTCGTTTCTCTATTAATTTTTCGTGTCTATTTATTGTGATATTCACTTTTATACATACCCTCGTACGAAACTTGACTAGTCAGTAGGATAATTTCAATTCCCAGGGTCTCTAGACGGCAAAGCTTGTCTTTTTTGTCGGCGCTATTGACGGAGAAAAGGAAGACCAACCCCATAAACCGTTTTGATGAATCACCTTCAAAACGAACATGCATACCCTCGTACCGAAACGGCCGAGCGTCGGCCCTTGCAGGGCGATGGTGAGCTGCCACGTGCTGTGGCTTCAGCCTACGGCGGCTCCGCGGACCTTCGCTTTAGAAACGGCTTTCACGTCTTAGAAGCAAGAGCAGTTCAGAAGCACTTTTCCGATTTGGTGTGTACAGAAGTGTAGAGATGTAGGCCTCAAGGTTGCTGGATTTAGTGTTGTTTGGTCGGTTGACAGCTTCAGGATTCAAGAGTGCGGCGCAGGTACTTGAGATCTTGGAGCTTTGGCCCATGGCTGAAAAAGACCGTATACAACCTTATAGAACCGGATCTGCTGCTTTGATGCTTGGGGTTTAGGAGATGGAGTTCAGGTGATTGTGCCGGAGCTGACAGCTAGGTCAGCAGGAGCCCAACAAGAGGAGCAGACGCGCTGAGTTTGCCACCACTGTTCTAATTCTCAAACAGCCACAGCTCCGAAGGTCCCAAAACTAAAGGAGTAACTTCAGCGCCCAAGACTGAAAGTACTTGTATCGGGAACCGAGGCCACCCAAGATTTCTGGCCCCAACAACAGCAGCCATCTCGCTTGCCCACTTACTTAAATGGCTGAAGTGACATTCGGGCGAGACCCTCGCGACGCCTGCAGGACTTCTCGCAGCTTTGCATTCCCGATCCTCGCAAGGCCAAAAATGCCGAAGTTGAGCCGTCAATATGTAATTTACAATGCAGGACTTCTGGACTCAGGGTTTTTGGGCTACTTGCATTCTAAGATTCCGCCACGGCTCCTCCTGCCTAGCCAGCATTAAGACTTGCCATTAAGATGTAAATTATTGACTTAACCCTTTAAGCCTTGAAACCTCCAAACCTTGCAGGACCCCGCCTGCTTGTTGCGAATCGCAGATGTTGAGGAAAGCTGAACTCAGTAGCATAGTCACGGCCATTGCTGTTGGTACAATAGGGGCAGAAGCACCCATGTATTGCCATCGAAAAGAATGCGGCCATCATGCATCCGACAGAGCTATCGCTTGCCTTGATGTAGCTCTTGCAATGGCCACCCAAGAGTGCCCACGTGAAATTGAGAATGAGCTTCTGTCCCGTTACGATGTCACCTGCAATCCGTGAGGGATGCGATTCTTGACAAAGGATGTTGCTGGATGATGTTTCCGCAGCTTTACATCTGCGCCTCTCACTGAGCGGAATGCGTTGGCTGAAGAGCAGTGGCACACACTTCGCAAGTCCTGCCACGTGCTGTTGCTGGAAAATGCAGTGATGCCGGACTCAGTCCCAAAGAGTCACACCTGCGCGACGTTGTGCGTGCGCAAGTGTCAAGAGTAGCGGTTCATATTACGGGAGGTACGGATCCATACACAGTTCGGGAGCCGGAGGTAGAATTTATGGCATCCATCAGTCAGGACATCAAAATCCGGTGTCTTGCCCCATCCCGAGCAGTATGTTGGGGCCTTGTCAGAGTTAGAATCTCGGGTCACCAAGCGGCTCAGGGAGCAGGCCGACCAGAAAGCAAAAGTGGGTCAAACCATGGCCAGAGGCGAGGAGCCACTAAGAAGAGCCAGGAACACGGGCTCGGCCATGCTCGGAGCCCGGTACTCTAGTTGATGAAAGTAGTTGAAGCCGATTTGCGCTGTTGTCCAAGCGCTCGAACGGTGCCCTGCGATGGTCTCGGCCGAAGATGTCGGAACCGTCAATCGCCGCGGAACTGCACGGAACGATGAGACTTGCGATCATGGAGTCGCAGGAGCAATCGGCCGGCAGATGCGGCGGCAAGAGCTGTGCGAGACAGCTGAAGGAGACGACCAACCTGTCGAAGAAGACGCATCCGAAGGAAACTCAGAGGCAAGACAGATGTCGTTGACGCCTCCGTCTCTTTCTGGCGACGGGTCCGTGCAGAATGCCAGGTTGCTGTGGCCATCACGGACATGCTGGATGGTTTGAAGGTTCTGTGCTGGCATGCTTCATACTGACACTGCAGCAAGAAAAAATAAAAGGACGGTTATGAATGAGGCCCTCTTGCAGCTATAATTCGAGGTTTCTGGAAGGGAGAAGTGACTCTTGATGAGCCTTTGGAGACTCTTGTAATAAAATATGGGAGCGTGTCAGGAATAAGCACCCCCAGTTTTGACCCAAGTACCGGGATCCTTATGATAAAGACCCCTAGAAAGGATTCCGAATTCCCTGACAGCAAGACAGCTGCAAGACATCACACTCGGAGGAGCCTATGTTCTGTGCCCTGCAATGTTTTTTCAGTCAACAATTAGTATGCCTGTGAAAAGGACCCTGGATAAAGAAGTCTCACGTGGATCTCTGAGGGGCAAACCTCCATTCTTTAAGGCTGTAACTTCGGATACCCAATAGACTAAGACAGGATGTGTGAGCGATAGCACTGTTGCGCTGCACAGGTCACCCTCACCTCCCACGGATACCGGAGTATTGCTGAGCCACTCGGATGGCACGAGATGGCCTGGAGGCAACTTTCGAAGGCTCATGGATAGATATAGGCACGCAGGGAAGCAGGGTTCAGGGTTTCGCTGTGGGTTCATGAGCGCTTGTGGGTAGGGTCATGCGTACCATACCATGGGTCCATACTCGACTCATTGACTGCAGCGCTTGGATGTTCATGGTGTTCAGAAGCTGCTTGCCCAGTGGACTGACTCTGGGGTTTGGCACTCCTCATCGTGTGCCTGAGTAGTTCAGGATGTGGGCGTCAGGTTCTACAACCCCTAAAGAGCCCCGATGAAGCCGCTAGAACACCCACAAAATCACGGACCAAATTCCGTGTTTACATGGCTGCTTTGTCGGGGAGATGCTGGCTGCTAGCAGGGCATACAACTCAATTGGCATTTCGTCTTGGAGCGTCAGAACATGACGTATCCCCGTACTGATATAAATAAGGTGGGGGGCTTAGGGCCTGAACAGCATTTGTTGACTTGTAGGATCCTGATTACAAAGGCACCCTCAACTAGAAAAGTCAGAGCGCAAGAATGGATTTCCAATTTAAGGACCCCAGCGGCACATCCATAGAAAGTTGTCCAGATGTTCGTGGATGATAGCATATTCGCCCGTGGCGGAAGCTATAGCGGTGGCATGGGCGTAGGTTTAGCTTTGCATCTGAAATCCTACTTTATTTCCTTTCACAAAAGATTGGTCACCACAAAACATCCAAACGCATCAACCGCAAGAAAAACCGCACCAAATGAATACACTCTAGTCCCCGACCCCTATACTCTAAATAAACCACCAGAAGCCCTAACTGACAGGAGACGACCCCTTGAGCTTGGACCCGCCGCAATACGTGAAGATCACTTCAGACAGCCTCTGAAAATACCTCGTCCAGGGGTTCCAGTCAAAAGGGACACTCACTCCCGATATACGAGGCAGGAGAAACCAGAAAGGATGCAAGTCTTCATCGCCGGGGACCAAACTGCCGCAGGTGGGATTTAGGGTTTGGGTTGCGGCATAGGTTTAGGGTTTCAGGTACCCCTATTCGCATTACCTTGTTAACCTGTTCTGCAGGAAGCTCAGGAATGACGTCGGCAACCGGGTTGAGCGTTCACAGGCAAGTAGGTTTTCTTGACGGTTGCGTCCATGATTTGGTGTTGGAATAACAGGTCCAAAAAATGCCAAAAACGTGGGAGTTGCGTTCGGCATTCGGACGTTCGTTTTGATGTCTAGCACTTGTGTGCGCAAGGAGCCACGGAAACCTAAGCTCAGTCCATTGTGCATACACTGCGAGGGCTTGGGTGTCCCAGAGGAGGGTTAGGTGTGGTTGAGGGTTCTTCGACCTTCACGGGCTCAGAGTTTGGAATGTCCTTGTCCCTGTGATACTGTAGTTTGAGACTGCTACCAGCTCGGCCGAGAAGCCCTGCTCGACGACTTTAATCCCCAAAACCTGAAGCCTTCAAAGCCACAGACCCCAAATCCATGCAGGCTTCGCACCCTCGCAACAAGCTTGAGTCAGAGCATACCGAAGGTCGAACCTAATACCTTTCGACTCTCTTGGCAAAAGCCTCTTTCACAATAGCTTACACCCCAGACCCTCAAACCTAGACGGCGCTGATTGGTAGATGGAATACCCCAGTTAACCTGTTTAACGGCAACACACGATGCCGTATCCTCAAGGAAACTAGACTTTGTGGCGCGCCACCTCCCAAGGATCGTTTGGTCGCGCATTTCGGTGGCAAGGCCGGGGGCAGAAGTCGATGCATTTATGGAGCGTGACGGGTTTAGTGGGGTTGAGGTATCACGAGTTTGTGGGTTTGGGGCTTGAAGGGCTTCAGGATTCAGGGGGCAGGAGTTTTGAGTGTTGCGGAATTTAGAGTTTTAGGGTCGGGGGCCAGGGGCCGGAGGGTGTTAAGGGTTAGGGATTTCAGGCTTTGTGGGTGTAGGATTTAGACAGACATGGCCCGTGACATGGCGGCTAACTACAATCAGATCAGGGCTTTAGGTGTCATGCCTCTGGCTTTTGGCTCCCGAAAGCCGTGAAACCTGGGATCTGCAGAAGTCCAAGCCCTGAACCTCGTTCGAAAACAACACTTTCCACCCAATCAGCCCGACAAGACAAAGGCCTAGACTAGACGACTGTGGTTGTCGACTCTTTTACGTTATAAGTATATCAGGGAACGCTACGGAACAACATTGCCCATGATTCAGGAATGTGTTTATTGACTCCCAGGGTTAGAAGTTAGAACGGTTCAGGTTCAAGGAACATTCCTTAACTTTCAGGTGTTGCGCTTCCTGGGCTGTTGGCCGGGACAGGGTGTTCGTGACGCAAGGTTTACGGCTGCTGGTTTGACAGCAGAATACTGAGTTTGAATGGCTTCCGGTAGCGCGGTCACGTGAGGGTTCAGCTGCACAGGTCACGAACTCGCACGACCGCGACGAATTTGTTGACACCTCAGTCGACAACCGGAAGCCGGTGCAGATCATGTGTATTTGTAAGTACGGCTGCAAGATTCAATAAAAAGTTTGTCAGCCGATTCCCACTGTAGCAACAAAATTGCCGAAAAGTTGGAATTGGCTTGTTTTGCTTATGACAGAGAAGCCTTGACTGCGAGCCAGAGTTGCAAAGTCAGAATCTTGTTGCAAGTCTAGAAGAAACAACATGTTGAACCTTTGCCGTAAATCCTGTAAGCCTGTAAGCCGAGTCACCCGAGATGAGAACAATGTAGAGTTCAGTGAGGATTCCGAAGAGATCCAGCGGTTTCAAGTCCTTCGAGTTTTTCCATTGTTCACTTGGGGATGGTCTTGTTCCTCTTATGAACTTCGTAGGCCAGTTGAACTAGAACCCGATAACGCTTTTCGGATGTATTTGTTCAACGTGTTTTCCAGCCCCGTGCGACTAAGCCGAAAACCCAAAAACGGTTGAGGCACGTGGATTCACTTTCCAGGAGGGTCGCCGTGAAGGCCTGCCGGGGGTGATGCCTTCAACCACCCAGCAAGTAGCTTCGACATTCCCCAGCGGAACCTCTCTTCCCGTTGTAGTACTGGGTCTCCCACCCAATGCTAGATGGTGATAGGAAGACTCTGCTTTTGCGAAGGGTGATGAGGAAAACCCTCTGCCTCAAGTCCCACTTTGCTTGTTCCGGCTCCTGCAACTTAAACTGTTCGCGTTTTCGAGGCGAGGGGGGGAGTGTATACACCTCTGAACTTGAGAACAGAGAGATGCAGGAGCAACAACGTATTTCGCAGAGCTGCCCTGGTATTGCATGTATGTGCTGAAGAGAAGTATAGCCATTAGTGTAAAAGGCTAGCTAGCTGCAACGCTCTACGTCTTATGTTACGACGGCTGCCCTGTCCAGCTACCCATGAGTTTTTGAAGCAGAACCCCTCGCCAAGATCCAAAAAACCTCTAAGCCTAAGGGACCTAAATCCTGAAGCGCTGCTGAGAGCTAAGCGGGCGTCCGACCTTCGCCGTCTTCAAGCCTCATCTCTAATCATGGAAGCCCAGTTGAAGCCGCACAAGAAAAGCCCTCAGCCTAATGACGAAACACGAAATCTTCAATCCGAAAACCCCACAACGCAACCCAAAACCCCAAACCCGCAACCCCTGAACACTGCAGACGCAGGATCCCTCCGTTTCGCTTCATTGGTTGTCGCACTGCAGGTCGCCAGGGTGTGAAGTCTGTCCATGTATGTTGCTTCAGACTGCAAGGCTTCTGAATTCTTGTTCTGGTTATGTTCGCATTTCTGTTGGGTAAGGGTTTCCAGGGTAATGCATAACATCATAAGATATCATGAAGCTTAAACATCGCGCGTAGTCGTCCGGGCCTGGGTTGGGGTCCGGATCTCATGGAGCCAACACGTCTTGTTTGCTGCCTACCAGGTGGAGAAGCTCGACAGTGGAGACAAAAACAGAGGGAGGATGATGATAGCCGGGATGTTGTGGATCAACGAGATGCAGTGTGATGTCAGCCGATGTCGGTGACGGTCTAGTTTGGCAGCAGGGTGTGAAATCAAGGCTGGTGAAGTCTGGCTTTCGACTGTTTCAGTTCGAAATTAGCGTTCAAAAAGGAAGGCTTGTCATCCCAATGCAGCACAGGCTCTTGGTACTACTTGTAGTTGTGTGCTGCGCACCTTCGGGGTGTGGACGGGTGCACGCGTTTAGATCGAACAGTCAACTGGTGCGTCGAATGGTAGGAGCACTTCAGGATTGAGGGTTTTGGGCTACCAGCGCTAAGTTGGGTTGTTTCGGGCGCATTTCGCTTGATGTCTGAAAATGCAATGTGGCTTCGAGCTTTCCCACTCCCGACCTGTTCTCTACAGCCTTGATTCCCGACGTTGAGGGTTTGGGATGAAGCTGGGTCTGCAGCATGGTTCTTTTGTCCTTTTTGGGTTGCCGTTCGCGGCTCAGATTCCAAGTACACCGTGGGAAGAGCCGGCAAAATCCGTGGCTTGAACCATCGCGCAGCACAGTGCAATGTTATGAAACGACCAATAGCTTGGGATTAAAGCAGATTCCTTCAACTCGCTGTTGAAGGGCTGCAAGTTGAGCAAACCCTGCTGTTTGGGGACAATGGGAAAGAGCTTGCCGGTGTCGAGTTCTGTTGAAGTTTCATGACTTGGGGATGCCAGTAATGTACTCCGGACACATCGAACTCAAGTTCCCGGATCGCGGCTTACTACAGGTACTTTAGCATGAGAGCAGTAGTTGCCTTACTCCCGTGTCGTGTCCTCATCTACTTCGGTATCAGTATATTCATGTTCAGTTACTAGAACTGCAGCGCCCAAATATGATTCATCGTTTAACCAAAATCGCCGCGAGCTCGACACCTTCAGCCCCAAGGCCCCAAGCTCTGTGAGCGCTAAGCCTAAGCCCTAAGCCCGAAAAGGGCAACCGGCAAACCTCAACCGTTGGAAGCAGGAGCAACCTGGCTGGGCAAGCTGGGCACTCAGCATCGCGAGCTGTGAGGTTGAAGGGCTTTGGGTTGGGCAGAGTCCTTGTAGGCATCAATGGTTTGGTACACGGTAGTATTTGGTGGTTTTCGGTGATTTCGGGTTGAGGGTCAGGCTTGTGGAAGTTTGCTGGTGTCGAAGCCAGAAGGCCATAGTCCTTCTCTTGAATGACTAGTCTTTGGCATGCTGAGTCCCAGAATAAGAAGTGCATAGCCGTTGAGGGGCGAGAGGCTCATTTCGCATGGAGTTCGATAACTCCAGACCCCTGAAGCACAGGTCAGAAGCTTGGAATGCAAACCGTAGAGCTTGAACCCTCAAGCCTAGATGTTGGCTTATGTGTGTACTGCCCCTGTTTGCCTCCCGTCCAAGCAGAACGCATTTTCCTCACCATGGGAAAGCCAAGATGGACATGATGCTGCCTGGACCTAGATAGACCGCGAGCATGTAGCCATCAGGGAGCTTGAGACGTGGCATCAGCAATCAACAGCAGGGTCGCGCTTCTGCTTTGACGACTGCATGCAGCAACACTGACTAGTAGGATTGAGGATTAAGATTGATGCAGGATGATGCAGGGCTCACAGTTGCCTGAACCCCTGTCACTGCAACCCTGATGAAGCCACAGGTTGGAACAACGATGTCAGCTGCGTTGCCGATCGGGACTCTCATGCACCGGCTGTGGGCAGCGCCGTAGGCGGGGGCCCACTGTACTTCTATACTATCGTAAGCGACGCCATGCAATACCATGTCATACGCAACTATATGTACGAATGCTGTATAATCTGTGGAATGATCGATCTTCGTTCTGCATTCGCGGAACTTGATCCTGAGTCGGTATCTAGACTCGAACCCTGTGGGCAGCTACGGTGCTTCAGCACTTGTCGGATGCAACATGCAATAGTATCTGGTTCTTATTATCAGGGATCAGGGCTCTTAGTGTGGACCTTGTCATGGGGTTCGTTGGGTGCTGGTTCCTACACTGTGGTTTGAGCCTGAGCATGGGTGCCAGGACGTAGGGTTGCGGGATTCACGTATTTGCAAACAGGCATCATCCTGCTTGAGATGGAAACATGAGGAAGAAATTCCATCAGCAGGAAACTTGTACGGAAACATGAAGTAAGACTTGAAGTCCTATATTGCTTCACGAAAGCAGGAATCAGAGGGTTCGTTGGGTGAGCCAGCCTGCCCCCCAACAATCTTGGGAGCAGCTCCAGCCACAGAAATCCCTAAACCCCTGGCGCCCTCGAATTTCCTCAACCTCAGAAGCCCCTGTGAAGGCTTCTCAAAACCCAGGAAGACTCGATTAAGGCCCTCATGGCCCCAAGCAGGTGATGCGTGCCGGAACATGAAGGAATTCCGATGCTTGGAGATCCCGGAAGCCTGTGCATTTCCCAGACTTCTGGTGTTGATGTATGAGGTTTTCTGGTAGCTTACGGTGAAGATTCCCTTGAGTTTCAGGTGTAGTGTTCACAATCATCTCACAGTTGTTTGCAACACGGTTCAGGTTGGATTTCCTGTGGTTCCAGGCTTCACCAGGACCGTGCCCGAACCTCTTTGAGTGCCTCAAGGCTTCAGAATAAGAATTCATCAGGTGTTCAAACTTTACAACGTTTGCCCCGAACCGTGGCTTAAATTGGAGAGCAGTGCTCCACTTGATCGTTGACGTTTCTCCTTTCTTGCAGGAGTCAGCATACATGATTTTGGGGCTACGCATTTCCGGATATGTGGAGTCTAATATGGTAGGATCATACAGTAAGCTTGCATCCCATGCTGCTTAACTCTGAAAGGTATTAGGGCTTGGCTGGTTCGATGTTTTCGTCCTCGGGCAGCAGTGTAGTGCTTCGTGCGCTCTACTGCTCGGATGCACGGGCACACGGGATCACACGGGTTGGTATTCTTATTTGACTGTGCCTCCAGTTGTTTGTGCAAAGCGGCTCTCCTCGTTTCGCATAAATGCACCGGCCGAGATTCTGAAAGCCCGGAATGTGAGCTCTGCATCAGGGGTGCTCACAACACAGCATGGAATCACAGGCGTCTCTTCTGACACCCTTGATCTTGACGCTGAAGTCTTCTAAAGGATTGAAGAACGTCAAGACATGCCTCGCACGAAGGAAAGCAGATCTTCACCAGGCAAATCCTGCAGCGGAACAATAGTACTCACAAGTAAGAACGAGAACCAGCTGGAGAGTAGCATCCATGAATTCGACCTCATCGCTGCGAGGCAAGTCCAACATTTGGGATGTTGCAGACTACGCCACTACCTGAGTGATGAATTCCGGAGAATCCTACCCTTCATTCTACGATGGACAGTTGTTGGTTTTACGGGTTAGGTTTGAGGAGTTAAGCATCTTGCATTTCAAGAAGGAACATGGATTCCTTGCTTGAACGTCTAGAATGCCGCAAGAAAACGGAGATACGGAAACAGGGTGCGGCTTGCATCTAGCCTGTGATTCTGGAGAAACGCCGATTCAGTTTTCAGCTCCGGAGTTTTCAGCTCCGGGTGCCCTTTTGCCTGGAGTGACTATGTCAAGGGCTAGGGTTGACGAGATCGACAAGTTCTCGGGGGGAAGGCTTTGCCTGGATCTCTTGTTTGTGCTAGGAAACTTATCAGTTGAGGATGTTCCTGTGGCAAGCGTTCCACCAGCTGCTCAAGCAAGGGTGTCGGGAGATGGAGAGATTGTCGACAAGCCGACAACACTGCATCAAGACCGAGGAGGGCGGGTATGACGCAGCCGTCCACCCTGCACAGCTTGAATGGCAGATCAGTGTGACCCCTTGAAAACCTATGGCAATGCTGCTGGAAGCCTGCAAGGGAAGAGCCCCAGACAAGAGGGTTCAGGAATGTTGAGGGTGGATTGCAGAATGCAGGAATCTTTTTCTGAGTGTCAGGTTTAGGTTGGGGGTTCGGCTCATGTTTGGTAGGACCACTTCAACTTCTTCTGTTTCTTCTTCTTCTGGCCTGTGTCGGCCCTGGTGGCCTACCACAGGGTCGCTTTGTCCTGGGTAGCCCTCAAGCTCTCAACCCAAACCATACTTAAAAACTCAGTGGACTCAGCCAGGAGAAGTACTCAAGCCCCATTACCGCCGTTACTAACTCACATGATCTCATATGACTCCTTCAAGTTCTCATTGTAGGATCCACCAGAACAAACCTATGCACCCATATGAACGTTCTACGACCTTGTCTGAAGTATAAAGCCTAAAAGCACTTTGCAGACAACCTGCAAGTAGCTTGCAAGTCTTTCTGTCTGGCTGAGGCACGACAGCCTAAACCTAAACTCTACAAAGGCCCTGCACCTAAACCAGCGAAACGACACCCTGAAATCCCAACTACCCCAAACTCGAATTCAATGTAATTCACCTAAACCCTGCCCTGACTCCGTAGAGCCCCATGACTAGCGGCGCTCTAAACCACAAGAAGGTCTTTGGTGTGTACTACGCAGAGCAGGGAGGAAAATCTCCCTTGGAACACTGCTACTTTAAAGGCCCGTGTCTTGGGTCTTGCTCTGGGGGGGGAGTACAGGGCTTTAGACGGATTTCGAGTTTCGTCATTTCTTGGAGTTCAGCCTAGGGTTTAAATCTACCGTCAAGAACACCTGAGCAAGTTTTCAATCCTAGCCACTCCTGTGTTCCCGGAAGTCCTCAACCTTGAAGCAGGGACCTGATGCAGCATGCAGGTCCTGAATGACAGCCTCAGCCCGAAAAACCTGCAAAAGGCCGCGGCCAGCAAAAAAATCGAAGCCCGAAAAGCAGCAATAGGGCTCCTGAAAAAAGACTCCTAGAATCTATAGTTCTACTACACCGCAAAGCCCCCAGCTCAAACTCGCTTAGCCTCTAGCTTAGGAATCCAGGGTAGATGTCTTCACGATTTGAGGCTTCACGCGTTGGGACTGAGAGCCTATAAGAGGCGGCCGTCCCCGAAAAGGGGGGTCCACGTTAGTCCTTAAACCTACCTTTCGTAGGACTTTTCGTAGGCATCAGGGTTGATCGGGCTCGATATTTCGTATTTGGGGCCACGGTGAGGATCGGCGCAAGGCTTCCCGTCGGTAGTAACCATGCATGCGCCTTGTGGTAAAGCTGCATGCGTCACACCGCCGAAGCATTTCTACGGACTGTCTGCGCGTTCAGCCTCCGCGAGCCCTTTCTCTGACTTCCTGCAGTCGGCTCCTCAGGTGAATTTCGCCTGAGGGATCTGGATGCTAAGCGTTTCACGACCGCTGATGGACAAAGAAAGTCTTGCAATACATACTTATATTTGTGTGGGAATATGCCGCGATTTCAATATATGCAGGATGTTGATCAGCAGAAATATGTCAACACAAGCTTCTCAAAAGAGGGACCCGGCAAAGTTGAGACAGCCCCGTTTAGGTCTTTGGGCTTCTGCGCCCTAGCCTGCGGCTTTCACTGTTTCAAGATGTAGTGCAGTTACGGAATTCGTATTTAGGGTGTAAGCTGTTTAGTGGCAGGGCACATGTTGTTTTGGATAGTACCGGTGCTTGTGATTGTGAATGTCGACATGCATACATCCATCAATGAATGCATGCTGCATACAGTCTACAGAAGGGTTTACATACATGTGCATATGTCCTCATATGTATCTGCTCTGTTTCTTTAAGGGAATATGTGCCACCTACACCCCTGATTCGCGAAGTTCGGACCCCATTCTTCAGTGGAGCTGGAAGGCGTCTGTCGAAGCACCTGACAATCCATGTAAGGCTTTGGGCTTAGGGCAAACGTGTGCAACATAAAGTGATGGCGCTGAAGGACCGACGGGTCACTCATTTCAGTCCCCCAATAAGAGGGGCACACCCCGCTTTCAAATACAAGTTCAACGCACACTTCATCCTGAAGCTCCATGGCAAGCCTACAGCCCTGAACCAGAGCCTGAGAAACCTCCCCAGGCCCCTAAAAACTTCACGCGCAATCAAAAATCCGTCTAAAACCCTACGGGCATTTTGTGCGCAACGTCCAAAGGCCATGTACGCCTGCTCTGGTCTCGGCGGGTACAGTGCGTCTTCGGCCATGACAGGCGCTTTGGGTGTTTAGGACGTGTCGGAGCGCGGAAGGACTTTAGGGCCTTGAGGGCCTTTAGGTGAAGGGGTTTGCGGTTGGCGGATTTGGGGGCCATGGGCTCTCGGACTCAGGGCTTGACCGACCCTCATAGTCATCACTGGGCCCTCAAGGTTGCTTCTTCTCCAGCCCTGTCACAACAAACGTGTAAATGTTTATGAACGGTATACACAGGCCTTATGAAACCCTCAGGAACCCTGCCGTGGAGTTGCATCCCAAGCCCCAGGCACTACGAGTCACTACGATTCAAAGCCTCCGCGTGAGCAGGTAACGCTGGCACATATTCGCTCCCTCCGGCACGCTCCGAAGGACTCCGCTCGGAAGGCTTCAACTATTGCTCCGCCCTTAGCTATAGGAGTATAGGACAAAATTAGACAAATCTATGTCTATAATATATATATATACACACATACATACATTGATTTCTGGACACACACACACACACGCGTAAAACTATGACAGATTATAGGCAAAGAGACGTATAGGATAAAGTAGATTTGAGCAGATCATGGCATGTTACAGTGCCGGTCGACTACATGGTAAGTCTACAAGCTGAGGGCATAGGATTTTGGCGCGCTGCACCTTCAAGCCTACACCTTCAATTCCACGCCTTATATGGCTCAATGCCTACTCGTCTTGGACTTGTCGAAGCGCTGATCAAGCATGTGCAAGACCTTGGGCTTAGTGAAGTCGTTTCGAACAGGATGCTTGAGGTCCTTGAACCCACAGCTTCGAGGACAGCTTTAAGCCTTGAGCCACTGACTTCATGAAGGCAAGGATAGGTGTTCATTACTCCTAGACTCGTGCTCCGAGACTTTGAGTTTCTTGTGCATGAGAAGCCACAATGGGTACTAAAAGATACGGTGCTTTAGATTTAGAGGACAATCCCTTCTTTCGATCGAAACAGGCTTCAACTTTAGCGACACGAAGCGAAGGCCAGGAAGAAGGTTCCAAATCCAGCAAAAATTGCTCGATTGAAGCTGAAACGACGCCTTGAGAAACCCGCAACACCCAGAAGAGCGTCTAAGTCTGAGGTCCCCAAGACCCAAGATCTTTAACCCCGCAAACTTGAAGGATGTCACGACGCTAAACCCCGAAATCAAAACTCCCCTCGCCGGAAGAACTGAAGCGCTTAAAGATCTAAAAGCTCCGCCCAGAGAGCACCAGAACTCTAAGTTCATCAAAGCTGTTGGGCTCTCTAGGTTAACAGACTCAACTGTCAAGTCAAAACCAGACCGTGCTCCCACTTCGAGTACACCAAGGAGCAGTTCGGGGTACTTGTAACCTTATTATGGTTGTACTCACAATCCGACAACACGCCAGGCAACTATTCGCGAAGAAACCACACCTTGAGCCCTGCGTAAGGTCCAGGTCAGACCTTGAAGATGCAGCTTGGATGCACCCGATGCTCAGATCCGGGGAACGACTCCTGATGCCCGAAGCCCCAACTTTCAGCCCCAATCCCGGTCCCCGGGCTTAGGTTTCTTAGGGACGGCGGCTTCAAGTTACATGGAAAAGTCTTGAATTTAGACCACCCAAAACCAAGCCCTGCCCAAGCTCACATCGGCGGTGACTTAAAAGAATTGCTAGTCGACATCTTCAGCCCGCAGCTTGACGACATGTTGCGGGTTTGTAGAACTCCCTCCTTTTGCTTAGGCCATGTACACATACAAGTGTGAATGTGTGTACATTATATTTATATATATATATATATTTTATGTACATATATATATATACACACACCCAGACACGCCCAAAGGGTTACGTACCTAGATCCCTCATACCGGATGTTTTTCGAGGCAATGGGAGCGTCATTCACTTAGGGACAAGGCCTTCTGAGTGACGTGCAGAAACTCAACTTGAGTTACTTTCTCCAGAGTATATGCATATGATGGTATGTATATATATATATGCATATATATATATATATACATACACAGACATACATACATACATGTCTCAGTTGATGCGATGGAATCCATCAAAGACGCACGCCTAGCAGAGAAAATGAATTCTGTGAAACATGAAAAGTCATCACTTCCTGGAAGAGATACCTACCTACCTACCTACCTACCTACCTACCTACCTACCTACCTACCTCGTAGCTTCCCTCTTTAATTGTGGAGTAACCCACCCAGAAGGGGACATAGCCTTGTGGAACTTCTCAAAGCGCACTCTTCAGGAGGCCTTTGATAAAGAAATCCTTACTCTTTGGAGGCCCGCGTTTTTGGTCGGCAGCAAAGCTTTCCTTGTCATTGCTTCTTCGAAACCCATAGCCACATACTGTAGGGATCCTGTCTATTGGCATCGTATGACACGGTGCGGGTTTTGCTTGGGAACCAACAAGAAACATGGTCATCAGGGCTGTGGGTTGAGCAAAGATGCGTCGTACTATCAGAAGAACCATTTGCCCTGGTCCCCTACGTTGGTGCGTTACCAAGCACATGGTTACACCACATTCCAAGCCAAGCAGAATGCAGAAAGGGAGCGGCCTCTGCAGGAGCGCCGGCACACGACAGAGGCCAAGTTGGACAAGCTTCGCGAAAAGCACGCAACAGAAGAAGCACAAATCCTGTTCGACCAGGAATTAGCAGAAGCTCTGCAAAAGGCAGAGCTCGAGCTGACGGCAACGTGGGAGGAGGCCACCGGCCTCAATGCCGGTGCTTCCAGCCTGAAAGCCAGCTTTTGTGCTGTTGGCTTCTAGGCCTGTGTCTTATCGTAGCGTCAAATCCTGTTTTGGTTTAAGCTGCGTCGGAGTCACGGAAATTATCGCTGCTCGCAGGACCGTGGACCCGCCGCAGCCTCTCGAGCAGTGTCTTCATCCGCGACACCCACTGAAATCCGGCGGGCCGGACAGTCGGTGCCACCACCAGCGCCACCAGCACCGCCAACCATTCTACCCCCTCCCACCAGCAAGCCGACATCTTTTGGTCCTGACCCTGCTCCGACAATGCCTCCCCCTGACGCTCCTACATCAAACGGTCCCACAAGCTCCGCTGGCACTGGTCGAAAGCGAGTTGCGCCTTCCCGTAGCCCGGGGCTATCTGGACCGAGTGCCAAGAAAATCAAACTTGGGGAGGTCCCCCCCACCAGAGCTGGGGCCCTGGAGCCCACCCCGGAAAGCATTCGTGTTGCCCGAGAACTGGACGCCCCCAAATCCACCGGCGAACTTGGACAGATCCACCCCAGGTCCTGTGCACGAGTGCCCCTTGTGTTTGAAGGAAAGTGCCCGTTGGGAGGCCCGTCAAATGCAAACAGGATTCATTAAGTGCTGGCTTCGCTGTACACGTTATCCTGCTGGTACTTTTGCATACGACTCCCAGCGGGGCTTGCACCCACCCCGGCCACCAACGAACACAGGAAGCACTCCTGATAGAAAGGAGAAGAAGGACGAGAATGACAAAAAGGATGACGACGACGACTTGGACAAGAAACCCTAGTGCTAGTGCTGCTGCAGTTTTCTAGTTCAGCTTGTTTTTCCTACTGGAGCCGGTTCCTTTTCACGGCCCGGATTCGCGCTCGCTTGCTAGTGCCGTTGCAGAAGTCTCGTTCAGCTTGTTTTCTCCTACTGGAGCCGGTTCGTTTTCACAGCCCGGATTCGCGCTCGCTTGCTAGTGCCGCTGCAGAAGTCTCGTTCAGCTTGTTTTCTCCTACTGGAGCCGGTTCGTTTTTAAGGCCCGGATTCGCGCTCGCTGCGAATGATGAAAACAAAGACCGTGATCTGCATACAATGTTACATGTCCTTCTTCTTGAGCAGGTAAACGTTCGAGCTCCCAATCGCCAGCTGAGGCTGCATTCTTGCCAACAAGTACGTCACAGCTGTGCATGCTAGAAGCAATTGCTGAACAGATGTGTTGCTGGACCTATGTATCTTGTTAGGTTTCACACACGATGTTTCGCCTGAATTTCCGGAGGAGGGATCATCATTGTCAGAATCATGAACATGAGTATCATCATCATGGGTAATGACTGGCCTACCAGCCGACTATCAACACCGTCAGCAGCACGAGAAGCGGCATCCGTCCGAAGAAGCGACAGCATCACCGACATCGTAGTTGATGTTCTCCAAAGCATATAAAATAATCTGTCGTGCTCAGAAGAGGACTAAACGAATCTGATGTGCTCAGAAGGGGCATAAAAGAATTTGACGTGCTCCGGACGGGAACAAACAAATCGGACCTGCTCAAAACAGGCGTCAACAATTCTGATGTGCTTTCAAGAGGAACAATTCTGGCGTGTTTCAAAAAGGACTTAAAACTGACGTATTCAACAAAGGAACAAGCCAATGAGGTGTTCAAACGGGGAATACAAAATTGTGACGTGCTGAAAAGGGGAAGAACAAAGATTTGAGCTGCCACAACAGGGAATAAAAAATATTGATGTGCTCAAAAGGGGAGTGAACAAGTTTGATGTGATCGATAACAACAAAATTGACGTGCTCAAAAGGAAATAAACAAACTTGACGTGTTCCGGAGGAGTCAAACACATTTGATGTGCTCACGAGGGGAAAAAATCCTCGTGTTCCGCAGGGAACCAAACAAATCTGACGTGCTCAAACGGGGAACAAACACATCTCAGGTGCTCAAACAGGGAATAAGCAAAGCTGACGTGCTCAAAAGGGACATAAAACAATCTGACGTGCTCCAAAGGGGAAATTTGATGGATGACGATGGCGAGAATGATGATAACGATGACGATGACACGACGACGACGACAATGATTATGATGATGATGATGATAACGATCACGATGATGATGACGCTCCGTCCCAGTCGCAGTTGCATTCTCACCCCCATACTCAGCCTCACTCTCAGTCTCACCCCCACTGTCAGTCTCACTGTCATTCTCACCCTCAATTGCAGTCGCAGTCGCACTCGCACCCTCAACCTTTTCATTTTGACCTTCATTTTCATTCTCACTTTCAGTCGCAGTCGCAGGTGCACTCACATTATCACTCTTATTCTCCGTTTCATTTCCTTTTCACTCTCTGTCGCAGTCGGCGTCGCGCTATCACCCTCACTTGCAGTTTCACTGTCATTCCCACTCCCAGTCGCAGTCGCAGTCGCACTCTGACTTTCACTCTCACTTTCATTGTGTCACCCTCAGAGTCACTCTCATTCTCACTCCCAGTCGCAGTCGCAACAATCGCACCCGCTTTCCTTTTAGCTTCACCTTCACCCTCACCCTCACTCTCACTTTCATTCTCAGTCTCACACTCACGCTCACTCTCACTACCATGTTCAGTGTCATTCTCATTTTCATTCCCAGTCGCAGTCGCAGTCGCACTCTGACTCTTACCCTCATTTGCAGTCTCCTTCATTGTCATTTTTTCAGTCGCAGTCGCAGTTTCACTCCCACTCTCACCCTCACCCTCAGTTTCAGTTTCACTGTCATTGTCAGTCCCAGTCGCAGACACAGCCACACCCTCACTTTCACTTTCACAGTCACTTTCACTCCCATCCTCATTCTCGGTCGCACTCGCGGTCGCACCCTCCTTTTCATTTTCAGTTGCACTTTCATCCCATCCTGAGTCGCAATCGCACTTTTCACCCCCACATCTCAGTTTCATTCTCATTTTGACTTTCCGTCGCACTCGCAGTCGCACTCTCCCTCTCATGCTCACTTTCAGTCTCACTCTCATTCTCACTCTCAATTTCCTGTTCGGTTTCACTTTCTTTCTCATTCGCAGTTGCAATCGCAGTCGCAGTCTCATTCCCATTCTCAAGTCTCACATTCATCTTCATTCCCACTCGCAGTCACAGTCGCACCTTCACTCCCACCTTCACTCGCAGTCGCAGTCGCACTGTCATTCTGATTCTGATTCCCACTCTCAGCCTCGCTTTCAGTCGCAGTCGCAGCCGCAATGGCAGTCGCACTCGCACTCTGACTTTCACTGTCAGTCTCACTTTCATACTCACGTCTAGTTGCAGTACCAATCGCAGTTGCATTTTCACTCTTACTTTCACTTTTGTTTTTCTTCTGAAAAGCAGTCGCCGTTGCAATTGCAATTTCACTTTCAGTCTCACCTTCAGCTTCAATCTTACCCTCACCCTCAGTCGCAGTCGCACTCTCAGTCTCACTTTCACTCCGAGTCTCACTTTCAGTTTCACTTTCCTTCTCACCCTCAGTCGCAGTCGCAGTCGCACCCCCACCCTCACTCTCACTTTTAGTGTCACTGCCCTTCTCGTTCTCAGACGCAGTCGCAATCGCACTCAGGCTTTCATTTCCATTCTCATTTTCCGTGCCACATCCATTCTCATTCTGAGTCGCAGTCGCGCTTGCACTCTCACTTTCAGTTTCATTCGGTCTCACATGCATCCTCACTCTCGCTCGCAGTAGCAGTGGCATTTGCACTCTCAGTCTCACTCTCATTCCGATTCTGGTTCTGATTCTCCTTCTCATTCTCCTCTTCCTTGTCATTCTTATTTTCATTCTCATTCTCATTCTCATTACCATTCTCCTTCTCAGTCTCACTGTCATTCTCACTCTCAGTTGCAGTCGCACTCGCACTCGCACTCTCAACCTCAGTCTCACTTTCATTTTCCATTTCACGTTCCTTCTCACTGTCAGTCGCAGTCGCAGGCGCAGTCGCATTCTCATTCTTAGTTTCATTTCAAGTTGACTTGCAGTCGCAGCCGCAGTCGCATTCTCACCCTCACTTGCAGTTTCACTGTCATTCTCACTCCCAGTCGCCATCCCAGTGGCAGTCGCGCTCTCACTTTCATTTTCATTCTCAATCGCAGTCGCAGTGGCATTCTCACTTTCACTCTTACTTTCATTCTCACCCCTAGTTTCACTCTCATTCTCACTTTCATTCGCAGTCGCAACAATCGCACTGTCATTTTCAGTCTCAGCTTCACGTTCACTCTCACCTCACCCTCAGTTTCCTTCTCATTGTCATTTTCAGTCGTAGTCGCACTCACACTTTCACTTTCATTCTCATCTCCATGTTACATTCATTCTCATTCTCAGTCACAGTTGCAGTTGCAATTTCATTTTCATTTTCAGTTGCACTTCCATCTCATCCTGACTCACAGTCGCACGTTCCCCTCCACTCTCGGTCTCAATCGCATTGTCACTTTCCGTCGCAGTCGCAGTCGCACTCTCCCTCCCATTTTCATTCTCAGTTTCATTTTCATTCTCACTCTGATTTTCGGTTTCACTTTCATTCTCATTCGCTGTTGCTCTCACTGTCAGTCGCAGACGAATTTTCAGTCGCAGCCCCATTCGCACTCGCAGTCGCACTCGCGCTCACTGTCACTGTCAGTCTCAGTCGCAAACTCATGCTTAGTTGCAGTCCCAGTCGCAGTTGCATTTTCACTCTTACTTTCACCCTGGTTTTCCTTCTGAGGCGCAGTCGCAGTCGCAATCGCATTTTCTCTGTCAGTTTCACTCTCAATCCCACTCTCATTCTCACTCTCAGTCGCAGTCGCACTTTCACTCTCACTCTCATTCTGAGTCTCAGTTTCACTTTCCTTCTCACTCCCAGTCGAAGTCGTATTCCCACTCTTGCCTCACCTTCAGTTTCGTTGTCATTCTCGCCCTCAGACGCAGCCGCAAGCGCACTCACACTCTCACTTTCATTTTCACTCCGTGTCACATTCATTCTCAGTCGCATTCGCACTTTCACTCTCACTTTCGCCTTCAATTTCACATTCACATGCATTTTCACTCTCAGTCGCAGTCGCATTTTCGCTTTCATTCCCAGTCTCATTCTCATTCTCTTTCTCATACTCATTCCCATTCTCATGCTCATGCTGAGGCTCATTCTCAGGCTAATTCTCATTCTCATTCCCACCCTTGGTCGCACTCGCAGTCGCACTCTCACTCTCACTTTCAATTTCATTTTCCTTCTCAGTCGCAGTCGCAGTCGCACTGTCACTCTCAGTTTCACTTTCCTTTTCATTCTCAATCTCACTCTCAATCTCATTCTCATTCTCACTCTCACCCCCACTCGCAATCACAGTCGCAGTCTCATTCTCATTCTCACACCCGTTCGCAGTGAGAAGCAGGCGCAGTCGCAATCGCATTTTCACTTTCAGTCTCACTTTCAATCTCATTGTCATTCTCATTTTCAATCGCAGTAGCAGTTTCACTCTCACTTTCACTTTCACTCTGAGTCTCAGTTTCACCTTCTTTCTCACTCTCAGTCGAAGTCGCACTCCCATTTTCACTTTCACTTTCAGCTTCACTGTCATTCTCGCTCTCACACGCAGTCGCAGTCGCACTCACACTCTCACTTTCATTCTCATTCCGTGTCACATTCATTTCCATTCTCAGTCGCAGTCGCATTCGCACGCTCACTTTCACTTTCACCTTCAGTTCCACATTCACATGCATTCTACTCGGTCGCAGTCGTAGTCGCATTTTCATTTTCAGTCCCATTCTCATTCTCATTATCATTCCCATTCTCATGCTCAGGCTCATTCTCAGTCTCATACTCATTCCCATTCTCATGCTCATGCTGAGGCTCATTCTCATTCTCACTCTTAGTCGCACTCGCACTCGCAGTCGCGCTCTCACGCTTACTTTCACCTTCAGTTTCACTTTCATTCTCAGTCGCAGTCGCATTCTCACTCTCGCTTTCACTCTTAGTCTCACTCTGACTTTCACTCTCACTCTCACACTCACCCCCACTCGCAGTCGCAGTCGCACTCTCATTCCCACTTTCATTAACATCGATCTGATTTTAGCCGGCCGCTGGACTCGTCCTGCCGATTTCCTGTGGCAGGCCTGCAGCATGGATCAGCAGTGAATGTTTGCAAATGATGTTTTTTCAATCCGATGGCAGTTGGAAACCTGATACTGAAATTGACTGTCTTCCAACGCTAGCTAAGCTTTAAGCTGTATTGCGGGCTCGCTTAAAATTGCAAGGGACTCGTATGAGACTCTGGAGGCAATCCTGTCCAATTGGGGGTGACGAGGCTTTTTGAGGGGTAAGTTCAAAGTCAATAAGATTTTTTGGATCTGACGGGGGGGGGGTATTTTTGGTATTTATGAGCCTTATTTGGTCGAAAATTAGATGTGCGCCCGAAACGGTCCCGCTTAATCGGCAGGGGTTTGTAAATCAGTTGCAAACATTACATGTTTGCTTATGTACATGTTGGCTTGAAGGCACCAAACCTAAACCAATGCGCCTCGGGATCCTAAATGCGCAAGGCCCCTAAACGCTAAAGCCCCTAAACCATCCTGCAAAGCACCCTGACAAATCTACTTCTCTTGAGGACGGCACAACTCCAGCTCGGGGAGCCGGCCCAGCTCCAGCTTGGGGAACCTTTGAACTGGTGCCTTCGACGCACCTCCTTGCGTGTCGGATTTCGGGCGGTTTAAGGGTTGCCAACTGGTGCCCCTGCGGCATTCACGGCACGAAACTTCAAGGATTAGCGACTGATCATACTCAGCGTTTGGATGTCTAGATTTCGGAATTTCGATATCTGGGAGTTCCGAAAATCTAGCACAGGTCCTGGGTATGTTTTTCCAGCTCTCTGCCAGAAGAGCTTGGGGCCAAACAGTTGACACCTTGAATCCGTAGAGTCGCATGCTGAACCACAAGCCAACTTGGAAGATCATGTCTAAGCATTTGGGGGTTATAGCAAATCGATTGTGTTTTCAGGTGGTGCGTACCCTGGTGGGGTGTCCATTTTTCTTCTGGCTAAGTTCCGGGAGCCTCTAAGTAGGCACCTAACAAAAACAGCGATGGAGCTGAAGCCTCTCAATCCTGAACCCTAACCCTAAGTCAGTCGCACAAATACACCCTACGTCTCTAAGCCTCTCAACCGTAAATCCAACGCCGTCTTGAACAGCCCCATAAACTGCAATAAGCTTGAGCACCGGAGCTTCGAACCCAACCCCCGAGAGAGACTCTCCACCCAGACAGGCCAAAGAGGCTTGAGAACCAATTCCAAACCTGCACAAGAAGCCTTAAGCCATGAATCCTCAATCACGCAAAACCTTCAACCGCACTGCAAATAAGCTACATCGCCAAAGAACTCCAACGTTCGAAAACCCGCAGATGCAAGCATCTCAACCCCTCATTCCTCCCAACCCGGCCACACAATCCTATCAATCAAACAGCCTGTATACCCTGCCCAAGCACGTATGAGAAAATCCTGCAAAGAAGCCCTTCTAACAGCAAACCCTCAGTTGCTATCTAAACCTGGCAAGTAATATCGCAGCCTGAATAACCTACGGACCTAGGGCCCCTCCAAGACCCAAGACCCGATCCTAGTCATGAGGGGTAGTCGCCAAGGAGTGCCCCAGCTGGTTCGCAGGATGTCCTTCCACCCCCTGGTCTCACCGCAGCTCGGAGAGACGATTGGTGTTTTGAGGAGGGGACATCAAGGGCAACGTTATGGCTCAGTGGTTCGTGACGGCGTTCGGTGCTTTAGGTTTGTTTCGGTTTCTATTCTGAGGTTTCACTAAAGTCCAGGAACTTCAAGTTCAGTCAGAGAGATCCATACACAACCCCAATCTCCCAGGGAAATTTAGAAATATACTCATTATTGTTGTTCCTCGTTTTATTGGTAGCCTTCGTTTATGGTTTGTGTGCTCTTTCCGCTTGCTTTTGTCTCGTATGTTGCTTGTATTTATTCCTAGTGTTATCGTATGTTTTCCTAGTTTTATCGTATGTTTTATCGTGTTGTTCCTCATACGTTTATTGTACTCCGTTTTGATGTCGAACACTCCACTCATATTAATTTCATAGTTGGCTCGTATTTGTTCTTATACGTGTTCTCGCATGTATCTCGCAATGATTTCTTTTTCGTACATTGCAATGATTCCGGGCTGGTGCCCGTCACAACTCTAGATAGCTAGTGCAGTAACTTCAATAAACTTCCTTCGCAAGATCCCATGAAGAAAGGGTCCCCTGAAGTTTCAGCACATGACCTGCAGGTACTGAGTACACAAAGGTTTATACATGTGCCCCAGTGTTGGGATGACGGAAGGAACTGCCGGAAGCTCCGAATTCGTAGAAACTGGGTTCTGCAATGCAGGGGCTCTTCACGGAAGGATCCTTTCAACAAGTCTGAAACCTCCAAGTTCCGTTTAGGGTCTGATTCCAAGGTTTTGAGAATGTATTGGGCCAGCCTGAACCCTCAGCCGCATGTTTGCAATGCCCTGCCACGTCAAAGCCTGAAGCTGCAGAGGCACCAGCAGTGACATCGGAGATGCCACCTAGTTTGAAGAAGAGCACAAGGAAGGCCAGTGTAGGGCATCGGGCTGTTGGGGGGGGCCTAAGGCTGAGGCTCAAGGGGGCGACTGCGGCCCAGACTTCCTTAGAGGCACAGAAAACATTTTGTGGGTTTGGCCTGCTGCATGCAAGGCCTGTAGTACCTTGGGCATTGGGGTTTAAGGCAAGGTCCGGCTTCACATCGTGCAATTTGGAGCTTGCGGCAGGGACTGGCAGGGGCTTTGGGCGAATCGGTCCTCGACTGCTGCGCCCGGGTTCTCCTCCATAAGATACCCTAGCCTTCCCAGTAAGGTAGCAGCGTAGTAAAGTAGTTGTAGCTTGTAAACGTACCTAGGGCAACTCAACCGTTTTCAGGGATTCAGCATACAAGGTCCCTCGTTTCGGACCCCCTTAAAATAGCAGGAGCGTTATTATACAGATACCCACACAGGAGCCAATAGTTTTCTGAAAGCGCCATACCCCGCATCCTCAACCCACCGGCCGTGACTTTGGGGTACCGGGCCTCCATCCCGCCAGGGCAACTACGTGCCTCCCTCGGAACGGCCGCCGAAAAACAAGGTGCGGGTTGGGGCTCTTCAAGCTAGAAACTGCGAGAAGCTCTGTTACTTGCCCTCGAATTTTTCTTTACTAGAATCCTACCAGGGAGCCTGTTTTCCAAATTTGATGGCTAATGGGGGGGGGCTTGCCCATACCCACTCGATGGTGCTGCAGCCTGCTGATGTTAGTTGTTTCGCTTGCGTTTTGTGTATAGGATTTCTGGGGTCCTGCTTGTTAAGGCGTCCGGAAGCCCCAACCCAAAACGCGAAGATGTTGAGGACTTGGGATTCGACGCTGTGCTTGCTTGTGAGTTTGGGATGAGCATCATGTGGGTGAAGCATGTCGATTTCGGGCGTATTGGATGTAAGATGTTGAGATATCGAAATATCCCATTCCTGCAACTTGCATGAGGCCTGAATCCCCTATAAATGTGTAAGCCCTTTGGCACGCTTGCTTCAACTGCTACGGCTGAAGACTTTGTTGGGCCCGTGATCTGGAGTACTACGACCTGGAAGCAGTTCGTAGAGCAAACCAGAACTACTGCACTGTGTTCATCAACTCTTTCTGCAGAGTATACCAGCATCTCCAGTAGGCCCCGGCAGGTTCGCGTGTCGTCCCCAGAATCAGAAAGGTCGTAACTACCCCGATTGAGCTCACCTTCAGATGTATCAATCGATGATGATGCTAGTCGGCGTTTGTTCCTAATGTTTCTGCATTGTTGCACTGACGGAGCGCAACCCTTTCATGACACTCCGTGCTGCGATCTTTCTCGCCAGGTCATCCGCCCCCCTGTCGAACAAGAGGCAGGCGGCTGGAGGATGCTGGAGGATTTGTTTAGATTTTGGGCTTGTGGCGGTATCCGGGGTATCCTGCAACAACATGAAAAAGCCGACAACATGACAGAACATCTCTTGGGAAAGGCCGTTGATGCCAGAGGCTTCAAATCTTGCAATGCTGTCCTGGGTCTGAATGAACGGGCACCATCATGAACCCTAGACCATGCCCCAGAGATGAATCCCGACATAGTTCTCACAGTAGCACCAAGAACCACAGGCGCAGAGGCCGCAGACTCAGAGCTTCAGTATTCCTGCAAATCCAACCTTAACTCCGAAAACCTCGACCTCTCGATCGCCCAAACACCTACGTACAGTATTAGGACCGCAGTCACAATGACTTTGATTGGCAATACCCTGAAGCGTCAAAGACCAAAGCCGCAAAGCTTGATTCCCACACACTGAAATCTAAATCACAAGCCCTAAACCGCAATCTCTGAAACTCTGAACCCTAAAGCTCGAGAATGCCAGACTCCTCCAACTTATGCCGATAGGCCACTAAAGCCCCAAAGCATGAAGTCGAAAGCAACCTTTCAATGCAGAGGCAGCAGCCACAATGTCCTAATAGGAGGGCTCATATAAACTACCAATAAGTGTCTAGTCAGTCTAGTCGTTAATGCTTCTAGGGTTTGGGGTTTAGGATGTAGGAGGCAGGTTGCCCATGCAGCAGTCAAGCCTGGAGCTATATGAACCCTGAGCCTCGCTAGGTGATGGCCCAAGAGGCGGACAGCCGCTCCGAGCCCGACGTGCCACACAGTCGCCCGGCCAGAGGGGCTTCGTGTGCGGTTTAGGGGTTGTTTTGAAAGCGGGGAAGGGATGGTCGGGGTCAGGGCATCAGAGTTTTGGGCATCAGAGTTTGGGAGTACGATGTGCTACAAATGAGTGCGCAGATTATCGTGATTTCAACCGAATCTCCTGTAACAGTCTGGGCTAGACGAGCCGAGACCCTGTCCCAGGCAGTTCTGCAAGTACTGCTGACACGGAGCCTGCAGGAGGACTCGTCTTTGGTTGGGGGAGTTCGATTCTGACACCTCAACGCTTCTACCCTGTTTAGTTTGCGAAGCAGCCCAAAACAAAGAAATGTTCAATCGGGAGCCTGTGGATCAGGAGTTGCGGTTTTACTTTACTGGGCGTATTCAGAGCTTTCAATACCCATGAACCTGCGATGGATGAAGAGAAAACCGCCAACTGGTGCACTTTTTTTGCTCAGTGGTGGTGCTCGCCACCATGGCGGCGCACTGGAGCGAATTCGACCATCGCGGGACAATGCTCTGTTCAGACTCAAATCGTATGTTGAGCCGAGGTTAGACGAGGTCACAGCTTCCCTGAACCTCCAAGTTATGTCGCGAACTTTGACCCTACTTGGTTTATGCCCGTGGCCTGTGGCACTTCCATTTCGCCAGCTTCTAAAGCTGGGCTTGGGGAGGGAGGTAAAGTGGTGCTGCGTTGCCTTGTTGGATCGATTGAAGTGGTTCCTCTGCTGCAACTCTGCTGGTAAAGGTCATTAATCCCTTCCCCCTTTTATTAAATGCCCCCCTAATAATAAAAATACATTGACCCAAATCCACCCAAAATTATACCTCCCCTTTAAAACCCATTTTGAATTAGGGGGTGGCAATCATCACATCACCCTCACCATCACCATCACGATCACCATTACGATCACGATCACGATCACCATGACCATC
>CAJNJA010011652.1:0-11717 GCA_905231915.1 Symbiodinium necroappetens | reverse complement strand
ATATGTGTGTGTGTGCGCGCGCGTGTGTGTGTGTGTGTATGTGTATATATATATATGTGGTCAGCCCCCAAGATCTATGCTTGCAGGCTGCATACCATTTCATGCTTATTCACGCATACGTGTACGCTAGTCATAAGTACCGTAACCACGGTAAATATCGATATCATCGCCTTGATCCTCGAATACATACAACCGTCCTGCTACGCATTTTGTTTCGATACATCGATAAATCTGCAGCCGATTCTCGGCCAACAAAAATAGCACTTCATGCACTCGGAAAGCCGTGTGGCATTCAAACCATAGTGTTTTTTGCATTTTATTTCGGTTGTGAACCTATGCTATTAAACGGTGAGCTCCTCCTGATGCTCCTTATCTAAATCGCTGTCTATAGGATATGCTATAGTGTATTCTGTAAAGTATTATAAAGGGTATGGGTTCGAGGTCGAGTTCAGTAAAAATAGGTCCCCATCACATAGCGAAAAGAGGAGACATGAAGGCAAAACATGAGTCTTCCGGCATCACACCTGAGACCGCAGCACGCAGAGCAAAGGTTTCAGAGACAGAGCGGACGGAGAAGAACGAAGATATCCTCTCGGAGATTGACTTGTTGAATGAGAAGCCTGAGGAAATCCAGCAGGAAGCAAAGACCGCAAAGGCAATGGCGTCATACTTGTTAGCTCAGTGCGCCGAAGCTTCTGGAAACAAGGCGAAGAAAGAGATGGTCATAGGACCATAGGAGGTTGGATCCTATTTCAAGCAACCACAGAGGATGCAGATGGGCAGGCCGCGCAGCTGGATTTTCAATCTGATTCGCGTGAACCTTACCAAGGAGGTGGCCACGAAACCGGGTGTGTCAAACAACTATTACCATATAAGGATTGGAGCTTTTCTCATCAAACACGTTCCGTGGTAACAGTGACACAGCCGTGGCAAAGATCCAAGATGCTTGACTTCGCTAAGAAACAGCAATTGGCATCAAACGAACTCAAGGAGTGTTTTTCATCAACGATCGTGAAGAAAGTTCCTGGGACGCCATCGTGACGAAACTCGACGGTGACACCAGACAGAAAGACGTTAAGATTCAGCCGCAGATTTCCTTATGGGACAGAGTGACAGCCATCCTGTTGGAAGCAGCTATGACAGTAACCAAGGACTACAGCGTCATGTTCAAACAAGTTTGGCGTGAGGATACATTAACAGAAAAGAATACGGGTGAATATCTCATGTGGGCATATTTCCAACCAGATATCGGCCAGCTCACCGTGCACCTCATCTAGAAAAACATTCCCGTCGTTTCGCAGTTGGTGAAAGATTTCAAGCTCAAGTTTGACAGCATGCTCAACGCATCCGGCGGAGGTAAGGGTGAAGGAGGGGGCAAAAACGGAACGGCGGACAGTAAAGCCATGGACATTGACCAGATGATCATGCCTCTCAACCAAAGCTCTCACGCGCGTTCCTCGAAGCACCCCTTCAACCTTGACGTCGTAATGCTCAAAAAAGACTCGGGAAACCATTCGGATGTGTGGAAGGAGGCACGGCAGAACACGGGCCAATATAGCTGGCCCGGGGATGCCGGTTTTTGTACTTTTGTGAATCACCAATCATGGAAGCACCTCCCGCACCCTAAATAAGGAAGGAAAATAACAACCTAGTTACCAGAAGAGATGAAAAGACGCAGTGGCGAAAGCCACAAGACCTCCCGGTCTCTCCAGGAATGGTTTTCTCACTCGACCGAGCGGGCTCAACATCAAAATATCAAACGCTGTGTTGCACCACAAGTTCGCAGTGGAAAACGCAATCACGAACATGGTGACGGCGCCTGCACGGGGCCGTGCGTTTGGAGACATATTGTTTTGTCAGTGCAAGACGTCCGAGTGGCCAAGACTCGAGCGAAACGCGCGTTTTGTATGGGTCATGCAAGTTTGCAGGTTTTTCGTGAAAATGCATTTTTTCGAGGCGTTTTGTCGAATGTTGAGTGTGTTTTGGTCGTTTTTTGCCTGAAAATCGCGCATTCGCCACAGCGAGGCTGTGTTTTGCACTGTAAGCATGTTGTGTTTCCGGAGGCTTTTTTTTCCGGAGAGCCTTTGGCAAGGGATAGTTTGAAAAAGAAAAGCTGCAAAATCGTGCTCTGGCCACAGCAGGGGGGCGTTTCACACCTTTTTTGGGGGCCAGATTCATGTTGCAGGTTGCGTTGCTTAGAGCCCGGTAGCGTTGTACAGAAGGCAAGGCCTGCGAGCTTCTAGGAAAATCCTTCATACTGTTATGACACGCGAAAAGTTGGTGACTGCCTTGAGGCCTAAAAATAGGATCGTTTAGTATTGAGTGACTGTGAAAGTACAGTTGTAGTACTGTTCGGCCTAAACCATTTCTGGGGAGTCTTATCTGACGGTGCCCTTGAAGACATGGTAAGGCCTTAAAGTTTCTACAGCAATCCTTGCTACTTGAGGTAGTTCCAAAGTGGTTGACTGCCTTTGGGCCCTAGTAGAAGAAGGTAAATTATTTTAAGATTCCATGTCTGACGAACTTTATCTGGCAACATTGTTAAGGTCTCTGGGGTTAATCCAAGAACTCTAAAACCCTAACACCCCAACCCTGTCTGGGAGGCTTCAATCAGAAGCAGCGCAACACTTGCTGGGCATTTCAGACACCCTTTGCCAGAGCTTATGCCCAGAAGCAAAAAAGATGCTCTTTGAGCTCCTGCAAAGGCATCTGCCGGAACCTTTGCAGCTCAGGAAAAGCCTGCAGTCGCAGGAGCCCGCTTGTCTGCCGCAGGATCAGCAGCGCAAATAAAGTCAGTGTCAGTGCCAGCCAGCCGGACATGGCGCTGACTATGCTTGGGCCAGCGAGTCTGCGCAAAGCGGACGTCATTAGCCCCCCCCCAACCCCCACCCAGTCCCAGAGGCTCAGAAAGCGACTGAAGTCAAAGTGCTGGGCTGCAGCTCTATGTCTGCGGGGGTAGAAACCCACTACTGAGGACAAACTCGGCAGGGCCAAGCGCCGTGCCGACCTGCGGACGTCCTCTAGGTTTGGCTCAAGATTTCTGTGGNNGCGTCCGACCCTGTGGCCGCCCGGGAGCTGGTCGAAGGACATCACAGAGGTCGGTGGGGGGTTTAGGATGCTCACTGATGCTCGTCGTTCTCTTTGCTCCCTAACTTGTTGTTGTTTCCGCGCCCACATGAATAGCAGCACAGAGGCAGCAAACAAACACACGCACACACGCACACACACACACACTCTCAGCGGCAACAGCGTCATGGATCCCGAACACCAGTCTCGGGTTTGCTATGATTGCTTGCAGGATCTCAAGGCGCTGCCTTCATAGGACAGATGACGGACCAGGAGCACCAGATGTATGAGGCCGAGTTCGAACGCCGCTTCCTGGAGCAATGGATCGCCGGAGGGGGCACCGAGGAAAGCCTCCGGCTGAAGGCCAACTACATCATTCAGCTCCTGCAGGAGTATCAGCTTTAGGCCGAGGGCGAGACGAAGGACGACAGCCCCAAGGACGAGGGCGAGACGAAGGACGACAGCCCTAAGGCCGAGGGTGAGAAGAAGGACGACAAACCCAAGCCGGAGGGCGAAAAGAAGGACGACAAGCCCATGCAGGAGAAGGCTTCGGGGTCCGGCTTGAACCCCCGTAGGAATGCCTATCAAGTGCCCTGCAAGTGAGTGCGCGATGAGCCCCCCCGTAAGCTCCCGAACCCTTCTGCCTTGCGTCCCGAACCCGTAGGTCCCTTTCCTTGTCGGCCCTGCACTCAACGTCTGGTTTGCCGCGCTCGCTCTTTCAAGCTGGGAGGGGCGGGGGTTGCCGGGCGGTTGGGGGGGGCGGGATTGCGTCGGGGCCTGAGCTCGCTTTTGGCAGTCTGCTTTTTTGTGTTCCGGGGTTCCCTTTCCCTAATCTCATACATTACCCTAGCCTCCCTGTCACTGCCCTCCCTTGCTGTGTTTTTCCTTCCCCCATAAGCCCGCCCCAACCCTCGCCTTCCGCTCGCCCAGGTTCGGATCTTCGTCTTCTGCGCACCGATCCTCGGAGTGCTTGCCGGGGTTTCTTTGGTTTTGGAGGTTGCGGGGTGTTTGTTTGTGCGAGTCTCTGAGCTCTGCTAGCCCCGGCCCCGTCCCCATAACCTAGAGTGCCACGCGTCCTTAACCCCGCCCCGGGAACCCGGCCCCCTCGCCGCTACTATAAGGTTGCATCGCTTGCCTCGTCATCTTCGACTTCGAACGGTCTGGAGCCTGGGTCTCGTTCTTCTGGGTTTTTCGGATTTCGGAGGGGGTGGGTTTCTCTAACTGTTTGTGGGCGCAGGAGTGCCTTGAGCTGCTGCCCCGCCCCTTCCCGTAATCTACAGTGCCTTGCATCGCCACCTTTGCTCCCGGGAACCCCGGGCCCCTTCCCTTGTGGCCAGGTCTGCGCCGTCTTCTTGGCGTGTCTTCGGGGCTGCGTACGTTGCCTTCTTGAAGCGGTGGTTGGCATGTTTTTCGGTGTTTCGCAGCATTTTGCTTGCGAGCTTTCGACTTTGGGTGATGCTGGCGGACGTGAGGAGGAGGCAGGCCGCTACAATATATAGATCTCTAGAGCCAGGCATGGAGGCATAAACCGACCCCATTTGTCTCCGGCCAGGAACACCATGGTCGTTTCGCCCGAAGCACGGGCCCTGGCGGTGCAGCTCGTGCTGAGCCCTGGACACCGAGCGGGCGAGAAGTTTGGCTTCAGAGTCTTCGGCGGTTCGGCGTGGAGCTGCTACAAGCAGATGAGGATCCTGGTGCATCCGGACAACTGCAGCGACCAGAGCCGCCGAGGCCTTCAAGGAGCTGCAAGACTACGAGCCCTAGCTGTCCCTCAGCGATCCGGAAGCGTTTCGCGGCTCGCCGGCGAGCGACCTGGAGGTGCGCCTACTCCGAGCGCTGAAGCTCGAGCCGGAGGCGATGCAGGAGGTTGCGCAGCCATCGGAGCCGAAGCCGTCTAAACCCTCGGCGTCCGTGCCCAAAAATCCAAGGCCTCATCGCTCGGCGCAAGCTTGGACAAGTTCATGAAGCAGCCGCCCACAAAGCCCGCCGAGGAGCCCGAGCCATCGAAGCAGTCCGATGAGTTGGACCAGGCCGTGGATGTTGCACAGCAGTCGGAGCCCGTTGAGGTTGCACAGCCGGAGCCGAAGCCCGTTGCACAGCAGTCGGAGCCCGTTGAGGTTGCACAGCCATCGGAGCCCGTTGATATCTATCCCTTACTGGATAAGTTTCGATTTGGAAACATGTGGAGCGGTAGGAGCGTAGGAGATCGCATGTTGTTGTCAAGGCTTGCTGAAGCCAGGCCGTTCTAAATAGCTTTCTGGTTCGAGGGCGTGTCGTCGCTCAGATCAGGGATTTCCATCGTATGTCTCGGAGGAGGGGTTCTGGTGGCGTCCAGGCTCCTGTTGACCCGATCTTAATCGATGGAGCCACTGTGTCAGAGTTAAACTTTTCTGCTGCATGTGAAAACCTCGAAGATTTCATATACTTCGTCGTATACGGGGATGATGGCAAAGAGCTGGGTGGTGCGATCGCCAAAATCCTGCAAAAGCATGAAAAGGACTCTGATGGAGTATATTTGGAATTGAAGTACCTGGGTTGTAGTGAAGGCTACTATCGTTGGTATATCCAGAACGAGGGCCGCCGTGGAGGTTTGCCACGAGAGGTCTATCACCACCTATGTCGCCGCCATGTTTCTAGGTGTGCTCGTGCACTCGGGAAGAAGAACATAATCCACATTCAAAAATGGACGCCGGTCTCGCGGCAGGAGGCGAGCGATCTGTTGGTTGAGTGGGGTGAGAAGCCGTTGTCTCCAGAACCTCCATTACCACCACATACAACCGCCTCAAAAGCTCGGTCAAGGAAGCCAGCGGGTATGATCAGTTTGCCCGCTGCGAAGCCGGAGAAAGCCGCCGATGAGGATGACGATGATTGGGAGGAGGAAGCAGAGGAGGAACCGGAAGCTCGACCACCTTTGAAGCGTCGCCGTAAGAAGGTAAGCAAGGTCAATGGTCAACGAGATGCAGCATTAGATGCTATGCTGGATGAGCCCTTAGAGTATGTCGATCGCCCCAGTACCGGATCTAGAGCATCTCAGGCGGAAACTCGTTTGCAGCAGCTTCGTTCCAAACTACAGGGAAAGAAGGCTGAGGTCAAGTCATCCGCTACCCCCGCGGCGGTGCTTGCCTCTCGCGCGTCGGCGACGGCCGAAAAGTCAAAGCAGCGCAAGCCAAAAGGGAACAAGGTTTTGAAGGCGCCCTGTCCATCAAAAGCCGCGGTTCAAAGGATAAGGACGACGACTCAGATGATGATAGCGAGTGCGACGGCCTCGATGACGACGAAGACGACGACCTTGCAAGGGGTAGCTGGCAGGTTAAGTGCCAAAGATTGCGAAAGATCGCAGAGGAGAAGCCAGGGCAGCTGTTGGCACAAACACTGGCAAGCTTGCATGAGCAGCTCGAGGCAACAACCGGGGAGGAGGCCAAAGACCCTTTGGCTCCTATCATGGTTCGGTATTTGCTGGGTTTTTGAAGTCCGTGACGGCGGCAAAGTTGCTTGTACAGAAAACCCCGGTGTCGGCCCAGGGGCGAGGAAAGCTGGCGCCTCAAACGTCAGAGAGGCCCCTGAGCTAAAAGTGCTGCGGCTATTGAGGTTGAACAGGAATCCGCATGCTGATGGCATTCTGTCGGTTTTCGGTGAAGGTTTGCCATGCTCGCAAAACTTTGTGCAGTTAGGGATTAGTGCGCTGCAGCTGCTCCTTAACAGCCCTCGGGATGGGCGCTACATTGAGATGGCTTTGCATGACTGGTCCACAAAAACAGCCACGCCTCAACCACGGCAAAGGGATGTTTTGCCGTTGCCACTGCCGCCATTAGGAGCTGCGCTGCGTTTGCTTGAGCTTTGCACAAAGACTTCGTGTGGTCTTCTTCTTTGGGATCCTCCTTCCGCGGAAAAGCATCGTCGTCAAAAGTTTTCGAAGACTGTGAAATCCGGGTGCATGCAGCTTTGGAGATTGTTAACGGTTTTGGTTCTCAACGGAGAGTGCACGGGATGGCAAGGTCCCCTTTTTCCCGTAGGCAGATCCGAGCCATCCAAGGCCCAACAGCAAGCTTTGGACAACATCACCGGTTTGGTTGAGCGCTTTGTTCAAAATCCGTTTGAGACTCGCGATGGAAAGTCGTTTGAACAGCTGGTACAAAGCAAGGGTCTGGATTATGCGGGAGAGGAAATTATGCATGCTCTGCTCGAGGAGGTTCTCCCCGGTTTACCTGCCGAGGGCGATGCAGGTTCTTTGGATGCCGCGACGGTGACGGTTAGTGAGGTGCTGGATTGGCTTCTGGGCCCGATGCAGTGTTTGCTGCCTCGGGATCAATGGCCGGATCCAATACCCAAAGCAAGGATGAACAGCACCCGCGAGGAATGGCACAAAGTCGCTCAGGTTTTGGTGGAAAAGGGCATACTCGTTCCCATACAAAAGGAGGACATCTTCCATGTAGGGGGCGTGCCGCTTTTAAACGGTATTTTTACCGTGGAAAAGAAAGGTGCCCCCGCACCTGGACAAACTCGGGTCACCCGTCTAATCATGAATTGCGTTCCCACCAATTCTATACAGAGACTGATGGTTGGAGATCTCCCGACTCTCAGTGGTTCCTCGCAATGGGCGTCTGCCTTTTTGCGACCCTCTCAGGTATTGCTCTGGTCAGGGGACGATCAGAAGGGCGCGTACTACGCTTGGAAGCTCCCCGCCGCGTGGCGCCCTTTCATGACTTTTATGTGGCCAGTGCCAGGGTCGCTCGTAGGATGTCCGGACGTTCGGGAAGCCTGCGTGGCGTCTGGAGTGATATCAATGGGATGGATCAACGCAGTCTCTTTGTGGAGGCTGGGTGCAATTCTATTTGGATGATGTTGATGCTCCTGAGTTCGTGGAGAAAACCGCCTTCAAGGGGTCCTGACCCAGACACATAAACGTCAACGGGCAGCCTATGCCAGGCAAGGTGTCGGGATCTCCCCGGACAAGGCCCATGTGCGGGAACCCATCGTCAACCAAATGGGTGCCTGTGTGGACGGCGTCCGGGGATTTGTTTCGGCTCCCTCTCAAAAGATCCTGGAAACCGGGTGGATGTGTATTTGGTTACTTTCTCAACGCAAAGTTGGTCAAAAGCCATTGCTCATGGTGCTAGGCCGGTTGGTTCGGTGCTTTGAGTTTCGGCGTCCTCTGATGGGGTTGCTAAATGATGTGTGGCCTAGAGCGAGGCATTATCTGCGGCTACGGCCTTCAGCCAGTGTGCAGCGGGAACTCATACGCGCCATTTGCTGCTTGCCTCTGGCAGTCAGTTCTCTCAGCTCTGAACCCAGTGGTTTGGTCACCTGCTCTGACGCGTCATTGCATGGAGCGGGGCTCTGCGCCAGCGCGGGGTTAACGCGTGAGGGCTCACAAATGTTGGCACGTTTGGAGCAGGGTGAGCCTGCCACTTTCGTCCCCTCCGGTGCTGTTTCTACGGAGGGGCACACTGGACCCAGGATTTTAGCGGTATCGCTTTTCGATGGTGTGGGTGCTCTGATGGTCGGGTTAACACATTTACCTTGCCAAATCATGGGGTACGCCAGCTCCGAAACCGATACAGATTCCAAGCGTATTCTTCGCCGCCGGTGGCCAGGAGTTATTGAGTCAGGAGATGTCAAGCACATAAATCGCAAAGTTGTCGAGCAGCTTCATAGCAGTGTACATCGACAAGTTGATTTAGTTCTGGTGGCCGTCAAAAGTCCATGTCACAACCTCGAGGCAAAGGTTGAACCTCTTGAAACTCGTCAGTGTCAACAGCTGCGACTGTATCACGAAGTACTGCGTGTTATCGAACTTATACGCGAGATTTTCACGCAACCAGTGCATTTCTTTGTGGAGAACGTTTACAATCTAGCGGCGCCCGACACTCGGCGAGCCTTCAGTGATTCTCTTGGGTGCCGGCCGGCCCTGGTTGTTGGATGCCAAGTATTTTTCCTGGTGTCAAAGGCCGAGGTTATTTTGGTGTTCCTGGGAACCGGGAACCAGTCTGGGTCACTCAAGCTACTGCTTTAGACCATGGTGACTACCGTGAGCTTGTTCTCCCAATCGTTCGGGGTCCCGCGACGGGTTGGCTTACTGCAGGGGCTACATGGAATGGCAATGCTCATGATTGGCTCCCAGCACTCACGCGTCCCAGGCGTCGTCGAACGCGGCCCAAGGTCTCCACTCAGACAGCATCTGAGTCAGCAATTCGTCGGTGGCAAGAAGATGATTGTCAGGTACCTGCTTGTAACTATGAATATGCTGCGATGGTAACTGATGCTGACGGTACTTTTCGCTTGCCCTCGGCGACAGAACGCGAGGCTCTGATGGGATTCCCGTCGGGATACCTCACATCTGCAATCAATCCGAAGCTTTCGCCCGGTGAGGTTTTTGAGATGGTTGGTCGTATGATTGGCAGCTCGTTCTGTATTCCTGTCATTGTGCTTTTACTCCACAGTTTACTGCAGCAGTTCTGCCTCGGGTTAAAGCACGATTTGGACATCAAGCAACTTTGTATTGCGCGCGGGCAATCTCCAGCAGGTTGGTTGCTATACCCTCGTTTCGTGCCACGTTGCTTGGAATCGGATGAAACTTCATGTCTCGTCCTACACTTCATTCGGCAAGCTGAGTGGGGAGGGACAGACGTTCGTTTGGATTTGAACGTTCCGTTTCGCATCCAAGCCTGGCCCCGTTCAGGGCTGAATACTTCGCTTTTTCATTGGAGCATCGTGCACGGATACTCTTGGCGAAAGGCGGCCCACATTAATGTTTTAGAGCTACAGGCAGTCCTGAATTCTATAAAGTGGCGACTCCGCAAAACTCACGTGCCCCAAAGAATGCTACACCTGGTAGACAGTCAAGTTGTTTGTGCGATCATTGCCAAAGGACGAACCAGTAATTTTCGGCTCAGACGCGGACTAGGGCAACTCAACGCGTTGCTCCTAGCGTCGGGGACAATCCTGGTGTTAGCTCCCAAAGCAAGCCAGAGCAGGGGGAACTCTGAAGCAGAAGATGGTTAGCCACGGAATGCAAGTGAGATATACAAAGGCTGTCACCTTGCTGTTGTCTTTCCTTCACGAGTGCCGTGTTCAAGTACCTTCTTGGGACGACTTGGATACTGCTGTCGGTATCTGGTTGGAGCACATTTATTCAGAGGGTGAACACAAATCCTTAGCCAGTGACGCGCTGGCAGGGTTGCTTCCCCAAGCAATGGGAAAAATGAACCACTCCTGGAAGCTAACGAAGGTATGGCAGCGACTCGATCCCCCAATGCGAGTTCTACCCGCCAGTCCTCTTCTAATCCTGGGTTTCGCGGGGACTGCAGTGGCATTGGGCTATGTAGAAGAGGCTGCGGGTTTGTTGGTGGCTTTGGACTGCATGCTCAGATCGGGGGAGCTCTATAACCTGCGTGTTCAAGACGTCTCGTTCATGAGAGGGCGTGCGGTGCTCAACCTGGGACACAGCAAAACAGGCAAACGCACAGGTCATTCTGAGATGGTGATATGTGAAAGCCGCATTGCTTTTCATTGGCTTTGGCAGGCTTGCAAAACACGCCGGCGAGGAGAAAACCTGCTTTCAAGAGGGCCTGTGTTTTTCCGCAAAGTTTTCCATTCGCTTATTTGGTAATTCCGTATTGATGCTACGTGGGATTTTCTGCAGCATCAAAGCATGGAGCGCACGCTTTTACGTGGTCGCTGGAGTAGCACAAGTACTGCACGCATATATCTACAGGACGCTGTGACACTGTTTCTCATTTACAGTTGACTGCTGAGCAACGCCACTTAGCTCACTGCGCGGCGGCGCGACTGAAAACTTAACGGCCTGCGCATTCTCGGCCAGGGTGGAAATGCGAAGGGGGAACTGACTTTTCGCTGTGCGCACGGTCCTTGAGCACAATCCTTCCAGATGCCGGTCTGGGATTTCGGATTCGTTCGGGCCGGTACAGTTGCAGTTCCAACCTTCTTCACCTGATATTATGCTGTACGGTGAGTCTCGTGGTGCACGACACCACAAAAGCCTTCTGGCGTGGCTAGAAAATGCTCAAGACTGTAGCTTCAACATGTTCATGGAGTTCATAGATCCTAGATTCCGCATTTCCTTCAAAATGAACCCCGTACCCACTAAATTGTAATTTAACTGCGGAACTCTCAGATATTGGGCTCCTCCGGATCTTTCCTGCACAAACGGGTTTTTTCTGTAAAATGTTCTATAGGGTATCATGGGCTATTCTTCAGGGTATACAGAACTGCTATTCAACAAGGTCTACACAAGGCACATAGGGGGCATTGTATAAGCTATTACCATATGGTATAAGAAGTTTCCTTAAGGTTTGCAGGAAGGGTATTCTGTAGGGTGTTTTGCAGGCTAGTATCCTTAATTCGTCATTTCTGTCATAGAAATCTCTTGCTCAATAAGCTACAAGATCTTGGGTTCCTCCGAATTTCTCCTATAGAGATCCTTGTTATAGGGTTTCTCTCGGGTATTCCGAAGGGGGGTTCTCAAGGTGTGTGTATATATATATATATGGTCACACCCCCCCCCCCCATGATCCACCCGAGCCTTCTTGCCATCTGTTCGTCCACAGTCTTATGTTTCCCAATGCTTTCTCCGAGGCCCAGAAACCATCGGTATTTACAGTGGTTTCTGCACTTCACAGATACTGACCTCT
>CAJNJA010011650.1:0-13534 GCA_905231915.1 Symbiodinium necroappetens | reverse complement strand
AATCGTATAAGCCCTACCCCCCCCCCCAAAAAAAAATTGACCCCTAGTTTCGAGCACTGCCCTTCCTCCTGAAACCTGCCCCGCCTGCTCCAGCGACACCGTGCCCAGGAGCTCCACGGCAGCAGGCCACGTCTCCTGGCTGCGTTCAAGGCTTAGGGGTTTTGGGGTTTTAGGGGTTTAGGGTTTAGGGGTTTAGGGATTTAGGGTTTAGGGGTTTAGGGGTTTAAGGGTTTAGGGTTTTAGGGTTTAGGGTTTAGGATTTAGGGTTTTCGGGGTTTAGGGGTTGAGGGCTTAGGGGTTTAGGGGTTTAGGGGTTTAAGGCAACCGGTGTCCTTTTTGAAGGGCTCCTTATAAAAGGATGCTGTGAGGGTTTTAGTATAGGCTTACGGGCTTACATAACCATTAGGGCTACTATCAGTCAGGGTTACGACGTGTCCTTTACAGGGTCTAGGGCTCTTTAGGTTTAGGGTTTAGGGTTTTAGCATCCCTTGGATCTACTCAAGGGTCTCCGAAAAGGGTTCCGTAAACGGGATCTGCAAGGGTTGCATAAGGGTGTGTTGAGGCTTGCTTTGATAAAGGACCATGGGCCTTCGGACTTAGTGAATAAGATAGCTATACATCAAGTTACATAGCTTTACTTATAGTATAGCTCCGGTCAAAGTACTCATAACGGTACTTGCTAAGTCCCATGACGCTTCATCAGGCGGGTGTCTCACAGGGGTTTGCTTTGGGTGTTGATAACGGCTTCATATGACCCTTGTGGTCACGGGGGGTTGTATACTGGGTCTTAGCTGGGTTTTGTAGCGCTTTTGCTGGCTTCAGGGTTTCAGGGTTTCAAGGCTTTGGGTAAAGGACACCCGACCCTTTCAGAAGTCTGCAGCAACAGTGCAACTCCTCGTCGAAGCCTGGTGCTCGGAACCAAAACAGCACGGTGTAGTGTTTCAGGGGTTTACCTTGATCCCCAAATCCTGGTTGTGGGCTTTGGGGTCTATAGGGTAAGCCTTAACTCGAGAAGCTAGCCTCTGAAAAGTGCACGAATCCTTCGCTGAGCTGTGGGCCTACGAACTCCAGCACGATCTGTCAGAGGCGGAAACTGTCGGGTTCCTAGAATTTAGGTTTGGGGTTCCGATTTTCGGAGCCTTTCCCCAGAGCACTGCATCTCGTGTAGATAGTAGGCAGTAGTAACCATAATCATGCTATTGACAACCCTAATGCTGCTATCTCCCAGAATAGCCCCGTACCTTAAACCCCGAACTCCAATGATTAGTAAAAATCCGGAACCCTGAACCGTCAAACCTAGCCTAGACTAGACCCCTAAGCCATGGTTCCCTCAACCCTACACCCGAAATCCACATCCGCAGTTCAGCGGTAATACAGAGACCAAAATAGTTACCGATCTTAATTCCTTTAGGGTTTCCTTATTGGAATCATACTACAAAAGGAGCCCAACACCCTTTTCTTATTGCTGAGGCCCCTTTACATTATTATCTCCCTGGTTCTTGGTAGGGAATGGGGGAATGGATCCCTCTGACAGCCCCTTGAGGTCCCCTATAGTAGTCCCAATAACCCATTCATCCATTCCCGACTAAGAACCAACCCTAAGCCCTAAACCCTAAACCCCTAAAGCCCCAAAACCCTAAAACCCTAAACCCATTCCCCCATTCCCTACTAAGAGCCAGAGAGATTATTCAAGCCTTGGGGCCTCTATGCTAGAACGCCCTATGATAACCCTTGCAATAGCCCGTTGGACTGACTTCCCCAAGAAGCCTCAGAAATGAAAAGGTTAAACTTTCAGGTGACCACTAAATTATAGGAGCCCAAGGAGCTTAAAGGTTGGGTGTTGGGGAACTAAGTGGGAAAGCCTAACCCTAAACCCTAAACCCTGAACCCTATGATAACCCTTGCAATAGCCCATTGGAAAGCCCTTTAAACAGTAGCCCTGTTCAGCGGCAGCTCCTCCACCCGGAGGGACCAAAGACAGATTTGCCGGCCGGAGATCGCCGCCAGTCGGCAACCTGGGCAGCTGGACATAAAGCCTCCAGCTATACTGTTGGTGATATATATGTAAATCCTGCATTACCTTAAGGACCCTAAACTATGGGAGTTATGATATGTTCCTCATTATGGGGTAATGCAGGATTTACATCATCAACCGTAGGATGTAGGGGGTTAAGGGTGTCGGGGTGAAGGGTTTAGGGTTTAAGGGTTTAGGGTGTATTTCTGCTAGAGGGCCTTTTTCTGCAGCATTGGTCCGCAGGATTTAAGCCCTAAGCCCTAAACCCTAAACCCTAATCCCTAAACCCTCAACCCTATGGTCTTAAGGGTTTAAAGGCTTATAGGATTCGGGCTCCAGGAATTGGAGCCCCTCGCGATGTTGGGCTCTGCGCTTTAAGGCGCTGCGATTGAATTGGGCAATTGTCTGTTTAGGCTATTCCTGAACCCTGGATCAGCTAACCTTCTTGACTTATTAATCCCAAAAACGAAGGTATTCAGGAACCCTATAAAGAACCTACCTTCTTGACTTCTCTCCCAAAAAGGAGGGTGTTTAGGAACCCTAAAGAACCTACCTTCTGAAACTACATCCCAAAAAAAGGACGGTATTTATGACCTAAGAGTCCGGGCTGCCCATGTTGAGCGATAAATGAACCCGAACCCTAATCTCACACTCAGCAGTGCAGGTACACGCATTTACCACCATTGAAGACCAGAGATCAATTTTCGTAAACCCTAAACCCTAAACTCCAAGCCCCTACACTCTAAACCCTAAAACCCTAAACCTCTAAACCCCTGAATCTGTAAACCCTAAACCCCAAAACCCCAAGCCCCTAAACTCAAACCCTAATTGACCTAAGACCCTCTGCAGATTCGACCTGCCGCTCCGGGTTGCCGGCCATCCGGCGTCATCGCCATGCGCTGCAGACCCTGACGAAGGCAAAGTCCGGTTTAGGGCTTAGGGCTTATAGCGCTTGGGGTCTAGGGTTTAGGGTTTAGGGCTTGGGGTTTGTTGGGTTTTCCGGGTTTCGGGTTTAAGGTTCAGGGTTTTTTGGGTTCAGGGCTTGAGATTTCGGGCTTTCGGTTTGAAGCTGAAGCTTCCGGAATCTAGGAGAACGGATGCAGTGCTCTTGAGCTTGTTTGAGATTCATCCTGACCTTGCCAAATTTGTGGCACCCCCGCCGCTCAACTACGAGTAGCTGGTCATCTCGGCATAGTTGCGAGACCAATCAGAACGCCGAAAGAGTAGCATTGAGACAGTGCCACGAATCGAATAACCACGCCATAAACACCGGACTTGGAATACTCTCCCAAAATCAATCGGGCCCAAAACAAGGAAGCCGCATAAGGGCCGAAAAGAGGGTACCGGATAAATCGCCCATGCGAGCCTCAGCTAGCTGATCGGCTGAAGCCTGCCGCGATGAGGGAGGGCTCGAATTTTGGGAAAGGGGGACGAGGATACTATAGGGGCCTTAATGATTAGAATAGGGTGTTGGGGGTTCCTTATTACAAATCTAGTAGAATTCACCCCAAAGCCTTGTACTAATTTTTGAAGGCCCCGACATTAGGAGGGTTTAGGAATACGGGCACTCTCCATAGTAGTCGTAGTAGCCGTAGCAGTCGTAGTAAACGCAGTAGTCGTAGCAGTCCTCGTAGTGCTAGTCGTCGTCGCAGTAATAGTGCACCAGAGGCCGTAGTAGTGATGGAGGTAGCAGGGGGCGCAGCAGCAGCAGCATGACTAGTGGCCCAGAATGACGGCGGTACTACTAAGAGGCTAAACCCATAACCCTAGTAAAGCCTGAAAACCCCTAAATCCTAAACCCTCAAACCCTAAACCCCAATAAACCCCAATAAAGCTCAAGCCCGGGCCTTGCAGGCGACCGCCTCCTTCACCTCCGCCGAGACAAAGAGCTGGCTTTTCGCCTGAAAGCAGGGGTTTAGGGTTTTAGGTTTTGAGGTTTAGGGATCTAGGGGTTTAGGGTTTAGCGCTTTAGGTTTAGGGTTTGAGGGCTTGGGGGCAGATGAAGACTTTAATGGTCTAAGGTCTAGGGTTTCAGGGTTCTTGAGGTCAGGGTCTGGGGGTTAGGGTTCTAGTATCGAGCATATTTTGGATTGGTTGAGGTCTCGGGATTTAGTTCAGGGTTTAGCAAAGAACTGAAACCGTGAAAGCTGGAGCCAGTAATCCCTCAACCCGAACAAGCCCGCATACAACACTCCACAGGCATAAAACCCTTGAAGCCCCAGACGCGCTTGACAAAACACCCTGGTGTCAATGTCACAAGTGTAGTAGTAGTAGTAGTAGTAGTAGTAGCAGCAGCAGTAGTAGTAGTAGTAGTAGTAGTACTGGTGGTAGGGCTGGTGGTAGTCGTCGTAGTAGGAGCAAGTGCCTCCCTCTCCTCCTTGGGCGTCGCGGGCGGATGCATTGCAATGTAATGGACGATCGCTTGGAGATGCCACAACCTGGGTCGGCTTTTTGTCAGAGTTTCGTAGGTCTTTCATAGGGTTCCAGTTGTCGAGCGTTGAATAAGACTGCAAGTAGGTGTCTTTCTAAGGTGTTTCAGGCTTAAGAGGTTATTCAATTAGGGTTCAAAAGCTTGCAGTCGGAAATGCCACGGGCAGCTAGTCTCCGTAAGTCCTTCAGGTGCGGTTTCCGTGAACCCCGACCTGCTGCTGCTACCTTTGTGTGGTCCCTGGGCTGAGGGCAAGTGCGGCTTTGACGCGAAACCCGAAGGCGATGCAAAGGAGCGAGCCCACTTGCCATGGGTAGCACTCAGCCCGTTCTGAATGAGACAGAAGGATTCCCAACGGTTTGGATACAAAAATTGAGCGGCTGTTTTACCTGAAGGGATGCTCGGCCTTTTTGTTCGTGGACGCTTTGAACTGGAATTGCTCAGGTCTCTGGCAAGTTCACCGAGTTCTCTGCACTCCACGTCACGTAGGCTCATACTCGACGCGGGTTCTTGATCGCACCGGAGATGAACTTCTTACACACCGCAAACTCAGTAGCAGTCTCAACATCATCATTATGTTTCGTTGTTTGACATGTCATATTATGTACATACATACATACATACATACATACATACATACACACGCATACATAGTACATACATACGCACATACATACATACGTACATACATACATACATACATACATACATGCATACGCTCACGCTCATGCTCGCACTGCAAAGGTTCGGGTCTTTGCGAGTGACACTGCAAAGACCGGGATAGTTCGAGCCCGGCAGAACGCTGTGACATGTTTGTCACATCCCAAGAACATCCGAGGCATCATGACCCCCGGTGCTAACACCTCTAGGCAGGGTCAAAATACATACATGCATGCATACATACATACATACGTACGTACATACATACATACATACGTACGTACGTACGTACGTACGTACATGCATGCATACATGCGTACATACATGCATACATACGTACATACATCCATATGTGTGTATGTGTGTGCATATACCTGTGTACCTGTGGGTGCAAGTAAATATGTATATAAATGTATGCATATATTTTCTACAAAGGCTGCCTGTATGTAATCACACAAACAACCTCTTATCTTAACTGGAATTTTTAAATCCTCAAAACCCAAAACTGAAAGAATTGCGGATTCGTGTCCTGGAGGGCAGGCGGGCAGCAGCCTTTATGCACAAAGCAGCTTCCCGTTTTGGGGGCCGCCTAGGCCGTGCCACAAACTGTGCGGTGAAGCATGGTCTTGGAACCCGTGGCTTTTCGTCTCAATGACACTGCGACGGCAGCTCGAGATCAGGGTTTTGGGTTTAGGGTTGGTTTAGGGTTCCTAGCTCCTGAAGTCGCACTTGTGCGTCACATGTTACTGGACTCTGATGCCCGACCATGTGAGACCTCTGCCGCTTCAGGCCATCAAAAGTCGAGCATGCCCAGCAGAAGGACAGGGGCCGTAACAATTGGAATAAGGTGTCGTTAATATGTGAACGTATATGTATCTACGGACTAAGAGGGGATACTCTTTCTAGCTATTGATCAGCCCCTAAACCTTGAATCCTAAAGCATGGCTTCAGCTTAAGTCCACACCGCCCAAGCTCTTAGGGCTCTCCGGATCCTCCTCGTCATCATCCTCCCTCTGATATCGTCCTTGGCTGAGAGCTTAGGGGTCAGGTCTTAGGGTTTTGGGGTTGGGGTTTACGGTTTAGGGTTTAAGGCAGTTTAGGATTGAGGGTTCAGGGTTTAAGGTTTAGGCCGTGCTACGCCTTTTCCATCCAAAGTTTGGGGGAGTCTGGAATCCAAGAATTGAGTTGTCCAAGGAAGGGTTTAGTCGCATTCTCGCTTCTTCTTCTTCCCGTTCAGGGTTTAGGATCCCGGGAAATGGGTAGTTCTCTAAATTAGAGCCCCTGTTTAGGTCCCCAATATAGTACGGAACCATTATAAAAATGGAGCTTAAAAAGGACCCTAATAAGTATCTGCGGTGGCTCTTCATTCGGCAGATGATATCAACAAGCTCTCCTTCCTCTCGCATAAGATTGGCCAACATAGGCCAGCAGAAAAGCCAAACAGACTTTGCGGAGGGTCAGAAAGCTGGTATACCCAGAGGCTCCATATCTAGTACCATTATGGAATTAGGTCCCTAAAACTCTGATGAAGATGGTTTTTTGGGACCTAATTCCAACTCGGAGCCTCTAGGATGTTTTAACTCCTTCAAGCAAATGAGGGGTCCGCTGGCTCAACTTCCCAAAACCAATCCCCGATCTTCCCCTATAATGAAGGGGCCTTCAAAATAGGAGCGCAATATGCGCAATCGCCCAGACTTCATGCAACAGAGATTGTGAATATAGCAACAAGTGCATCACAAATTACGTGGCAGGCGCGCAAGGGATTCGCTACTTCGGAGTATGACAGCTAGCTCAGACGTATGTTCTTGGAGGAGACTTGGCAGGTTTGTTGTCCAAGGCATAAGATTGAGAGGAGTTGATAGTCAGAATATGTGTTTTCCTACGAGAAAAACACGTAGTCAGAGATTCTACTCCTAATCTCAGCTGACACGTCAGTCTCAGTAGAAAACGTGCAATTGCGACACCCGTCTTTATCGGCCTTTGAGCAGGCAAAAAAGGTAAGTCATCTACAGGATGGTACAGTGAATACTGTCGCCGAACATGCATAGGCTAAGGCGGCCCTACACGGACAAGACTGCACTTAGTGTTGTAAAGGATGCAGAGGATAGCACTGCACTACACACTCAGAGTTCTGAGCCACTTGGGCTGCCGGGGCCACAATGCCACAGTGTCCTCTTGGAAGAACTGCGCCGGGGCAACTCCCGAGCTACGACCGCACTGTCTGTATTGAGCAACAGCAGCGACAAAACAACAAAGAAAAGAAACGAACACCGGAACAACACAAGGAAGAAAAGAAAAATATGCAAGAAGAAAATGTCTTCCCAAGCACGTCCTCAGCAAATTCCCCCCGAACACCGGAACAAAATAACGAAGAAAAGAAAGCATGCAAGAAGAACGTCTCTTCCCAAGCGCGTCATCACCCCCCTTCCCCCCCTCCCTACCGGGGCGGAGCATTAAAAAAAATAGGGTTTTGGTTCCTTTATGGTATAATCATAGTCAGGAACCTATTGGTAATGATTCAGGCTTCTTTAGTAAACGACAAACACACACACACACTCTCTCTCTCTCTCTCTATCTCTCTCTCTCTCTCTCTCTCTCTCTCATTCTGTATTCTCGAGTCAACCCCAACTTGCATGTGCAGGCACGTGCAACACGGAGACAATGTCTTCCGCATAGCGATAAATGAACTTCCTCAACTCTAAACGCTTGATCTTAAACCCTGGCCCTAGACTCGAGACCATAATCCCCAAACCCTAAACCCTGAACCTTACTTACAACCTCTTGGTGTCTTCGGCTGAAATCTTGCCCAGTGTCCAGCAAGTGCTTGTGCTGCCTCGTAAGCCGAGGCAGCGTCAGCCTCGGAGATTGGGTTTTTTGGGGCTCTACAAAGATTTCTACAAGAGCTTACAGACGTTCAGAAGCAGAATAGGGTTCCGCTTGGTGTAACTTGGTTCTTACCGGATTTAAGGTGTAACGGTGGTGGCTTAGAGCTCGTGAAAGGCTCTTGAAGGGCTCTCGTAGGCGTCTGGTCGGGTTCCTGTGGGCCTCTAGCGGCTTCTCGCAGGGTTGATTGAAGGTCCTTGTAGGATTCTTACAGACGTTGTGCTTTTTGCAGGTTCGGGGTTCCAAGTTCAGAAGTTACTGAAGGCTTAACGTTCAGAGTCTAGGATTCAAGATTCGAGGTCTTGGGCTCTGGTTGTTCCATCGGTTTGGGGCTGAAGGCCACGGAAACTCCAGAAGCAACGAGCGAAGAATCGGCTGAAGCGAGCTGCCCGCTTGTTGTAGTCGACCTGACCGCACGTTTCTCGATGGGGCACGCGGGGCACGCACTCACAGAACGTTGCACTCATGATAGCAGCCTCTGTAGATAGATAGCTGAATGAATAGATTGGCAGACAGATGGATAGATCGGAAAAGAGAGAGAGCGAGAGAGACCAGAAACATAGGCTATATGCATGTATGTACATGTCCTGCATAAGCTTATGCTTGCATGTGTGTGCATGTATGTATGTACGCATGCATGCATGCATGGGTTTTATGTATGTATGTATGTATGCATGTATGTATGCATGTATGTATGATCATGTATATGTCTACAGAGCTAACTACAGAGTGTGAGAGAGAGATGGATGCCTGGATGCAGTGCTGATGCTCCTAAACCCGAAACCCTAAACCCTGAACCCTAAACCGAAGTTGAAGAGCAACTGTTACCACATCGCACGTCGGGATTCGGACAGGCCTTCGTGGCCGCCGGGATTTAAGCCTTTTAGCCCTCCCTTTAGGGTTTAGGGTTTTAGCGTTTAGGCTTGTGAAATCGGACCTGTCAGGCTGAACATGTTCGTGCACTTGCGAAGGCAAAACGTGCCCGCCATCAGGCGCGAGGGTCCGTAGGGTGGGGGGGTTGTGGCCTTGTGGCTGTCGATGGCCCCTTTTGAGCTTTGACTGATCAGTGGGACTAGTAGGCAAACATCAGCGCAGGGCGCTTCAGATCTTTCTGGGATTGATCCTTCACAGACGGGGTCCGTCTCAATCTTTCCTTCATTGGACATTTTTTCTGGATTATCCTTCTCTTGGCAGGGCCAAGGGTTGCTATCAGTGGGGACACGCATCGAGTGCACAAGGCTTCAGGGTTTAGGGTTCAGGGTTCAGGGTCTACTCTCCTCTACGCTGCTCAACCCAGCCCCACCTCGAGGAGGGTTGCCAGGAAATCGGTAACATCCTTCGGGACATACTTCGGCACCACGTACTTGCCCTTCTCCGCCTGCACGGGAAACTCCTGGCAAGAGCAGCAGGAAGGAGAGGAAAGGGAAAGGCTCGAAACCCCAACTAGGCTTGGGCCCTTTTGTCCTGAGACCCCCCAAAAAAAGGCAGGTTATAACAGTTTACCAGAGCGGCTCCGAAACCCTAAACCCTTAATCCTAAACCCCAAAGCCATAACCCTAAACCTGAACCCTGAACCCTAAAACCCTGAACCCTACACCCTTAACCCTAAACCCTCAAGTGCAGACCGGGGATCGCTGTAGTTGAAGGCAGGCCGGCCAGTGAGGGTGACAAACAAGATGCAGCCGGCAGACCAGCAGTCGGACTTGATCTCCTGGGCTTTGGGGCTTACAGGGTTTTAGGGATTAAACCCTAAACCCTAAACCCCTAACCCCTAATCCCCTAAGGCCTAAACCCCAAAACCCTAACTTCTTTGGCTTCAGAGGTCTGTGGCTTTAGGGATTATAGGGTCGGAGAAAAAGAGTATCTGGAGTTGGACTTGATCTCCTGGGCTTTGGGGCAGCCCTAGGGGCTTCCATCCAGGGTCTATACTGGGTTCTTGTTACAGGATTTTAGGGTTTAGGGTTTAGGGTTTAGGGTTTAGGGTTTTTATAGGGATCTATAGTGAGTAATATGGTTTCCTTATTATGGTAACGAAACCTAAAACCCCCTAACAAGAACCCAGTATGTGGGTGTCGGTCTCCTTTTGCCGGGGGTCTTCAGGGTTGAATTGGGTTCCACAGGGGTTTCCTCCTATAGGGTTTCCATACGTACGGGAATCTATCAGGGCTTCTATAGGGGTTTTAGGGTTTTGGGGTTCCGAGCCCCTTTCGGGCTTAAAGATTCGGGCAAGTCTAAGGTATAGGATCTTTGGGTGTCGAAGTCTAACGCTGTGTTGCTTTAGGGTCCGCGGCCTAAACCCTACATCCCTAAATCTCTAAACCCCTAAATCCCTAAACCCCTAAACCCCTAAATCCCTAAATCCCTAAACCCCTAAACCCCTAAATCCCTAAACCCCCTACACCCTAAACTCTAGGGGTTTAGCTTTGGGCTCCAAAGTTTTCTCAGGTGCTTTCTGAGCCTGAAGCCCCGAGCTCTGAACCCCAAAGCTTGTGTTTGTGCCTCGAAGCTACATCGTCTCCACCAGATCGCTACAAGCAGCAGCTAAAGCATTAGGCTTAGGGTTTCAAGCAGCATCTAATTCTAAAGTCTAAAGCATTAGGTTTAGGGTTTGAAGCAGCATCTGCTTCCAAAGCGTCGGCATCAAGATTGAAAGAAGGAAGGGTATGCAGCAGGCCTTCCGAAAGAGTGTTGCTAGAAACTGTGGGAGTCTGTTATCCTATAGTTGGAACAAAGAATTCTCTGACTAAGAACTAAACTCTGAGCATCCACAAGAAGAGAGGCCTGGCCCGGGTTTAGGGTTTAAGGCGTAAGTTTAAGGTATCAGGGCTTAGGGTATTAGGGTTCAGGGTTTAAGGTTGACGGTCCAGGGTCCAAGGCTTAGGGCTTCGGGTTCCGGGTTTAGGGGTTTTAGGGTTTTAGGGTTTAGGGTTTAGGGTTTAGGGTTTAGGGTTTAGGGTTTAGGGTTTAGGGGTCCAGGGTCCAGGGCTTAGGGCTTCGGGTTCCCCTTGCAGGCCCCTGAAAAAAAAGAAGAAATATCGGCTGAGGAATCTAAATCCTGCATTTGCCCCCAGAACTTAACGAAGATACCATCCTGCATTACCCCATAACTTAAGGAATATACCATCCTGCATTACCCCCAGAACTTAAGGAAGATACCATAATATCCCAGAAGCTTAAGGATCCTTAAAGGTAGTGCAGGATTTCTATCATCGGCAGTACCACCCGAACTCCTTCCAGCTCGCTGGCTTCAACAAGAAAATCCCCCCAAAAAATGCTCCAAGAAGGCCCCAGGGGCGAAACTTCATAGGGCTTTAGGGCTTAGTTTCAGGGTCTAGGGTTTCAGGGTTTAGGGTTTCAGGGCTTATATAGGCTTTGGGGTTTCAGGCCTTAGGGCTTTAGGGTTTCAGGGTTTAGGATTTTAGGGTTTCAGGGTTTAGGGTTTTAGGGCTTAGGATTTTAGGGTTTAGGGCTTTAGGGTTAAGGGTTTCAGGGTTTAGGGTTTAGGGCGTTGGGGTTAAGGCTTTAGGGTTTAGGGTCTTAAAGTCTTAAGCCAGAAAAAATCCTTTGAGCCCCAAACCTCTGAAAAAACCCAACGACCCAGATGCTTAGTCCTACGGTTGATGATAGGAATCCTGCATTACCTTACGGGCCCTAAACTACCAGAATTCTGGCATATTCCTTATTATACGGAAATTGCCGGATGTATATCATCAACCGTAAACCTTTCCGCCAGGGCCAGGACACAAGTGGGCGATCTGTGCTAGACATGGCCTTCGAGGACCAAGGGTTTACAGGGCTTTTCTTTAGGGGTTTAGGGTTAGGGTTTAGGGGCTTAGGGGTTCAGGGGTTTAGGGGTTTAGGGGTTTAGGGTTCAGGGGTTTATAGTTTATTGGGTTTATAGCTTTTCTTTAGCCTTGAGCCTCTCTAAAGTTGCCGGCTTCTGGAGTCTCTGGTTCAAGGCTTAGGGTTGAGGGTCCTTTTGAAGGTTTAAGGTTTAGGTTGAGAGCTTGAGAAGGCATCAATTTGGGGGTTTTGCCTGTCCTTGAGTGGCCATAAACGGTCGTAGGGTTCGTCCCCTCACGCTGTGGGTCGACTAAACCGTGACTAAACCCTAAACCCAAACCCTTGAGCCCTAAACCCTAAACCCGAAACTTGAAACTCTAAACCCTGAAATCCTAAACCCTAAACTCCTAAGCCCTAAACCCTCAACCCTAAACCCTGAAACCCTAAACCCTCGTCCTGAGCCCTAAACCCCAACGCCTAAATCCATAATCCGTAAGCCTTCAGCAGACTTTAGCAAGGGCTCCCCCAGAAAAACAATGCGCCGCTCTCACACTTTTGGGGCCTGGATTGTTCGATTAGGGGTTGAAAGTATATGATACTCGATTTATAAAGAACCCTCGGAATAGTATCCTTAACTTTTCAGGCCCTCCCTATTGAATTCTATTGAACTATATCAGAACCCGTTACCTTTTAGCCCCTTACAGGAATCCTGTTCAAGGAACCCTTTAAAGGATCCCTCAAAATCTTGAGGAACCGTTCAAAGGCCCCCTATTGATACTTGCTCCGTCTTCTAAACCCGAAACCCTAAACCCTAAACCCTGGACCCTAAACCCTAAACCCAAAACCTCAAACCTCTAAACCCTAAACCCTAAAAGCCCTAAACCTATGTAAGGGGAGCAGCCTGGCGCTTCAGCTCCGGCGCCGTGTAGGCCGCGCTCCCCTTGATGGGCTCCTTGCGATAATTCCGGCATTTGGGGTTTAGGGTTATGGGGTTTTGGGGTTTAGGGTTTAGGGTTTAGAGTGTTTGGGGTTTAGGGTTAAGGGTTTAGGGTGTTTGGGGTTTAGGGTTATAGGGTTTTGGGGACTTGGGTTCTGGGGTTTTGGGGTTTCGAGTTTGGAAATTGGTCCATCTATGAGGCCCTGATGGGGTCCTGCACAGGTTGCGCAAGAGTTGGGGGTTTAGGGTTTAGGACTGTTGGCTTGAGGTCTGGGGCTTGGGTGAGTTTTTTAGGGTTTAGGGTTTAGGGTTTAGGGTTTAGGGTTTAGGGTTTAGGTTGATTGGGGTTCGGCACATCGAGCTTGGGGCTTAGAAGATAGTACGTCGGCATTTGAGGCATGTTCGACTCTCAGCCCCTTCTTGGAGGTTCATGGGTAGTTATAAGTGAGGTTATAAGTAGGGTAGCTATAGTTATAACCCATATTAGGGGAGTTATAACTGCCCATGAACCTCCAAGGAAACCCTCAACCGGCAAGGACATACAGAAACCCGAAACACTAAACCCTAAGGCCCTAAACCCTACACCCTACACCCTACGCCCTACACCCTACACCCTACACCCTAAAAACCCTTAAACCCTAAACCCATAAAGCCCCAAAAGCCCTGCGCCTGAAAAAGTTGGAACCTTCCCCCCCCCCCTGCTCCAAGGGTCTCGGAGTCCTCGGGACGGTCCATCATGGCATTGTTTTCATAGAGCCGTGAACTCCTCAGCTGCTTTACGGCACGGTGGAAAGTCGGTCGGTGTAGGGGAGGGAGGGAGGGAGGGAGG